>VXBI01012029.1:129633-187087 GCA_013397375.1 Toxostoma redivivum
GGGAGGGGGCGGGGGGTGGGCTAGGGGTTAGGGGTGGAAATTGCTTAATTCCAAAGCTCAGTGAAAGCAACAAACCAGCTCTTCAGGCTGAGCTGTTCCCGGCTCTCAGCCTGTGCCTTTAAGCTCCGCCGCGAGTTCCCCCAGTGCCTCTCGCCGCCCCCGCGGCGCCCGCGGGCCCGACTGGCTGAGCTGCCGGGACGGCACCTGGCACCAACGGGAAAAGCAAAGTAGGTGAGTCCCTGCTCCTTCTTAGGAGCCCTTTTTACTTCCTTCAGTGTGCCGGGCTTTCTTGGCTCGGATGGCAAGAGCAAAACCTGCACCTTTCCCGACAGGGGCACCCAGCCCGGGATGCTCGTCGCCCCGCGGCCCCACCGCCCATCCCTCCTGCCTGCCGGGCTTCGGGCAGCCCTCCTCCTCCTCTTCCTCCTCCTCCTCCTCCTCCTGCTCCTGCTGCTCTTTTTTCTCCTCCTCCTCCTCCTTCTTCACCACCTCCTTCTGTTCTTCTTTCTTGCTTGTCCATCAGGGTCAGAAAGGTTTGCTGCCTGCACCTGCAGATTTTCTGACAAGCTGAAGTTTGAAACTGCTTCTCCACGCTGGATTTTCCTCCATGCTTGGGAAATCCCTCGTGCTTTGCTGGCTCTGAGGAAACGGCCTGTTTCTGAATTTATTGCCTGTGGGGAAAACAGCTCAACTCACCTTTTATTGAAAGTAATAGATGGAAAAAACTTCTGTGCTTCCTTTTAGTTACTGATGGCTAAGTAGTTTTCCTTATGTAATGCTGGATTGCTTTTTAGCGCTTTTCGATTCCATGTAACTCCAACATTATTCAGGGGAGGTTGGGAGCACTTTGCGGGAACGGGTGGGTAGTGCTGGAGCAAAGGAACCTACTGGCTACAGAAAGGGGCTTCCCATCGAATGTCTGTGTAAATTTGACCTTTCTGCCAGTCGTGCCCTGCAGTTGTATTTCTGTACCACATTTCGTCTTTTGCCTGTTAACCAGTGTGTGTTCAGCCATAACATGTGGGACCAAATGGATGGGCCTTGGTCAAAAAAGTGACCTCTAGACCCTCTCCTCTGAAAGTACTGGGTTAATACAAACATCTTAGCTTAGTTTCTTAAACACTTTGGAAACCAAATGCAGAGGATGGTTGAAAACTATAACAAGTTAGGAAATATTCTAGAAAGAAAGCTCAGGGTATTTAATGGAAAACAAAAAGTGAAACTTTGACAATAATGCAGACCTAAATGCTGAAAAAAGCAATATTATGAATGTAGGAAATAGAAGAGTGAAACAGCCATAGCAGTGAGCAGCTTCGACATAGGCATGGGACAAACTCTTATAAACAACCTCTGTGGGCTTAAAATAGCTCCATCATTTGAGCTTAAATGAATGATTCTATAGCTGGATGGTTCTTTGTTCCCATGGTTGAACAGAAGGTCTTCAGAGTCACTGCTTCTCATTCGTGTTCCAGCCCTGAGGCCACCTTGCAAAGAGCTCCAGCACAGCCCCTTATCCTGCCTGAGGGATAAACCACCTCAGAGAGGTGTCAAACAAGGCAACACCACCCAGTGCAGGACTGAGCAGTCCGTGTGTGCCAGGGGCCATCTCTTCAGGCTGGCCAAAGCTGTGCATGGGCACACAGTGCTGCAGTTCAGCCTGTGGCACTGTCCCATATCCACGCGCGGAGAGTTCCACCCTGGGCCTCTCATTGCCTCAGGAGCTGTGAGTTCACTGCTTGACTGATATCTTTCATCACTGGCTGGTTTCTCTCTGTGAATTCTTCCTTTGAGGGAGCATGCATTGCAGGTAACTGATTCAGGGAAGCTTAGGGGTTTTGCATCCACAAAAACTAATGCCTACCTGACAATTGTAATAACAGCTGAAGCCAGGTAAAAATGTAATTTACACATTACTTCTAATGTATGTAAGCTGGTAAGAAAGAATAAAATCTGATTATTTGCAAAATGAAGACCTCTACTTTAGCCCCTGTTCCTTCAAGAACCTCCGGTCCCAGTATGCCCATCAGCTTCATTGGGACCAAGATTTCTCTCACACCCTCTGCACTGGGCCAGGAGGTGTTCAAGGGAGGCAAGTGGATGTCAGTGAAAGAAATGCCATGAGTTAAGCATGTGAGTTTTTCTTGGCCATTCATGAGCTGAAAAGTATCAAATTATATAGTGCTCCTATTGTGGAAAGTAACCAGACAAACATGGACTTCCTGGCTTACTGAATACTCCCTATGCGTATTCAGTATTTACTATCTCTACTGAGTTTTCAAGCCAGCACAGTTAGGAGAATAAGGGGGGCAAGGCTGCCTTTATTTTATTGTGTGATCCATGGCTACAAGTTTAAGAAGTAATTGCAGGTACAAATCTGCCCAGTACTTTGTTACTACAGAGAGAGAGCTCAGGGCTGAGTGTCTCCAAGGTGGAAGTGATGTTAGAGCCTTTGTTACCCATGATAATACGAGCACTGGGGAGCTCAGCTTGTCTGTCATGCCCCAGCTGAGACTGCTGAGCTGGCAGGAAGGGAGAGGATCTTCTTACTTGTAAATTGAGAGACATTTGTAGACCAAGAGGGACAATAAACAAGGCCGGCACAGTGTCATTTGGCTTGCTGGGAGCAGAACTACAGCTGAACCAGATGCGTCTCCATGATGAGTGCTGCAGGTGAACAGGGACTCGGATCCTCACTGGTCTGAGTGGCAGGGACTTTCAGATTTGCTCACTTGAAGGCTGTGCATGGTCTGGGAGCTTGCAGTGTCAGAGCTTTTCACTCACCTTAATAACAAGAGGTGTCCTCAGCTCAATCTGCATTCTCTTAGGCAACAGGAGTTTCTTTCTGCTTGAAAGCAGGATTTAGCCTTTTAAATGCAGCACAACTGCTGCAGAGAGATGGGGACATGGACATGCTCTATACATCCATAACAGAAGCTGGAGATGGGTTAAAGCAAAATGAATAGCAACACACAGGTGTTGGCTGGTTCAGGAGACCAGTGTCATGGTAGATGAGACTCATGTCACACAAAACAAAAGACCATGTAACCAAACCTGTGTCTGCTGGTCATGGGAAGATTTGCCTTTGATGCTGAGAGCTCTGTCTGTTCTATCTGTTTGACCAGCTGCTGCTGTCTCTGCATAGGCTTTTTTTCATGACATACAATCACCTCATCAGAAGGTTTAAGGGGAAATACGTGGGCTCACCAGGAAGCAACAGTGTGGGATAAATTCCCTCATTCCCTTCTCTGGAGCCCCACTCAGAGAGAGTGAGCCATAAAGAGGAACTGGCAAACAGTCCTTGGCCTCTCCAGGCTGACATGTCCTCACACTGCATCACCACCCAATAGATACCACTGGTTATAAATCCAGTCCCCTATGAAAGTATTCTACTCTTCTCAGTAGCTGTTGCCACAAGTTCTGAGCTTCATTTCAATACAACTAAATTCCCAACTGTAAGGAAAAAATCACTAGGCTTGACACCATTTTAACAGAAATATTTGAGGTTGGCCGTTCCCACCACCTTGCTCTGCCAGCATATCTGTTTGCACACCCACATCTCTTATCTCCTGTGGTCATGCTTCTCATTTCCCTTACAGTAAATGAGCAACTTTACAGGCTCATAGTTTGGTGACATGACATAGATATATCACCAAAGGTTTGTTGTTTTGGTGGCTGTGATTTTGGATGATGAACCTACCAAGTGAGGCATATTGGAGTCTGCTTTCTGATTTTGGGCTACCTCCTTTTGGAGAAATATTCTGCTTCTGCTGTATTCACCCTCTGAAGTGCCACAAGTCTTATCTTGGTGATAAAATCAGTAGTCCTTCACTTGCTTTTGGCCACAGGCGAATTACTTGCTGCAGGAAGATCTGCTGCCGAGCTTGTAGTCCGCCTTGAGCAAGTGGCATGTTTTTCATACCTGTGCCATGATTTTGCAAAGGCTCTGTCTGGGGGAGGATTTACAGGTCACAATCAGAAAATTTTACAACCTGTGTCTGAAGGCTCAGTAAACACTGTATTGGTTTGCTAAGAGCCACACTACCCCATTATGGGATGAAGCAAATATTCTATTAACACTTGGTTATTCAAATGGTTGCAGTATATTGGCTGCCCTTTATCATCACAGTGTGGGAGAAACCAAGAATACAGAAATGCAGCACAAAGACCCCAAAGCAGCCCAGACTCACCATCGGTGCGTTGTGTGGAGGTTGGGGGAATGGTTTTCTTGCATTGTCCCTTGGGGGACATCAGAGTTTCCTTGCATTTGTTATCTGTAAATGAAGCTGACTTTTGAAAACATGGGTACCACTGTTTCTTTCCTGTCTTTCCTTCTGGACACCTCAGCTTGTGTCCCTGTGGTCAAAGGCTGCTGGTAGGGGCTGGCAGACTGAGAATGGGAGAAGCTGGAGAAGAGCAGGAGGAAGCCTGGGGCAGTGCATTGCAAGACAGGAGTGTAAACATTCTTGTTCTGAAGGGAGACAGACTGGAGAAGGCTAGGAAGGCAGAAGAAAAGGCCTCAAGAGGTGAAAACATGAAGGGGAAGACATGGTGAGGTGAAGGAAGACAAGTACCAAGCAGTGGAATAACAAAGGCCAGGGTATGTGCAGGTAAAAAAAAGAAGACCAGTCCTTTTGGGCAGCCACCAGCACAGTACTGAGAGTTCACCACTGTGCTTCAGACTCAGGAGCTGAGGCATTTTGCAAGAGGACAGTTTCTACCTAAAAACAGGAACCAGCACAATTTGTGCTGGAGACTGAGCCAGTCCTGCAGGTGTGTATGGCATGGGATCACCTGAGCTGGAGGGATCCCTGCCACAGTGAGCTTGGGGCTGTGGCCAGTGCACAGACAAACAACCAGGGTGTCTCTATCGTGGCCCTGCCTTGTCCCTCTGCTGCTCCTGCAGGTGATATTCCCCCAACATGCTGCACGTGCATGTTCTCACACACATGTGTGCATACACACACTATTGTGAGATCACACACACGCATATGAGATCACACACACAAGATCACACACACATGAGATCACACAGACACGAGATCACACACACGTGAGATCACACACACAAGATCACACACACGTGAGATCACAGACACGAGATCACACACACATGAGATCACACACATGAGATCACACAGACACATAAGAACACACACAAGATCACACACATGAGATCACACACACGAGATCACACACATGAGATCACACGAGATCACACATACGTGAGATCACACACACGTGAGATCACAAACACGAGATCACACACGTGAGATCACACACACATGAGATCACACACACGTGAGATCACACACACACATGAGATCACACACACGTGAGATCAAACACACAAGAGATCACACACAAGTGAGATCACACACACATGAGAACACACACATGAGATCACACACATGAGATCACACACATGAGATCACACACACATGAGCTCACACACACATGTGAGATCACACTCACACGTGAGATCACACACACACACACTTGCTACTTGTCCTCTTTGATGAGAAGCGTGTGTGTTAATGACAGTTTGGCTAATTGGGTAAAGGAATATTTTTACCATATCACTTTATATTTTACAATTTCCCTACTCAAACCAGCTGAGAAATAAAATCCATCCTCCAAGGAAATCCTGTGGAATGACTCAAGGTTGCCTTAGAGCAAAATTCAGACTTCTGTGGAGGAAACAAACCCTGTGCTGCCAAGCAGCAAGAGAGTAGGAGTGGTGGACACCTCCCAGCACCTTGGCAGATACTCAGGGACAACCAGAGATGGTGACAGTCTACAGGACAGCTCTTGCTGACTCTGCGCTGCACAGGAGACATGCCTTCTCTGCAAAAATGTAACAGTGAGAAGACACCCCACTGGTGTAGGGGCTCCCTTAGGTCAGAGTTCCCAGGGGCATTATATTTTATAATCACTCACAATTTATAGGCTGACAAGAAAGCATAAATGTGCTTTTACTTCTCAATATTCCTGTTGGAAACTCCTGACTGTTAATACTCTCGTAATTTCTGCCTCACTAACAAAATTTACTTTTTTGTCATCTCATTTTATGCCAGAGTGTATAGCTTCTTGCCACAGATCTCCACTATGTATTTTTAATGATCCTTATTATCTTTCAGCAAAAAAAAATTGCAATTTCTATTTTGCTCTTGCAAAATGGGCTTTCCATTTACATGTCCTTTTAATTATTTTTTAAGTCACACCACTGACACCAAAAGAAAATAATCTTTCTGTATGCTAAAAGGGAGACCAAAGACAAGTTTTGATTGTTTTGGGAAGTAGAAAAGTTCCCTCTCTCTAAATAGCCTATTCTTTCCAGTTAAAATGCCTCTGCAATCACTAATACGCACTTCTTTCTAGGGTTCCAAGTACCTTTTATTGTAGTATGACTTTTACATGCAACTAAGATTGTATTGTCAAAAAGACAATAAGCCAGGGCCAATTTTGTCTGCAACGTTTAGTTTTTTCTCAGATGCATTTGTCCTACCTTTGAGGTCCATTGAAGTCCACTGTTGCACTGGTCAGCACACCTGAACTAGATTTCTGAGTGCCAGAATCAGTACACTGCAAGAGGGACAGTGACTCCAAAACCTACCAAAAGGGGGAAGGAGAGATTCCTCATCTGTATGTATTCAGGCCACAAGGACCACTGGAAATAAGGTTCCCTACTTGTCTCCCCTTAGCCAGAGCTGAATTGTCAAACAGAGATATTGTTAGCAGAACCCAGGGGCCACAGTGCCAATCTGTGCCAGGCTCAGTTACAGCTGAAAAAGAATACTTGGATGTCTGCTAGAAAAAAAAAGAGGCATCTTGGACAGACTCTCCCTTCCACTCCCCTTTCTCTCTGTCTGTTGCCTCACAAAGAAGTGACCTTCTAAAATCTCTTATCTGGAACCTTCGGTTTAAAGAGCTGCTGACGCCCCTTGGAAAAGACTGAAAAGCTCTTCTGAAACACGGAGCTGCTTCTCCCTGTGTCCCTTTCCTCCCCTCTTCCTTTCATTGCTGGATGCATTTACATTAGAAAAGGCTGTTGCTCTGCAGCTTCTCTGAAGTCATAGACTGATTTACAGCAGTAGGGAATCACTGCTGTGGCAGCCCAACCTCTCACGGCACTGCCTGAGTGGATACCCAGTGACCAGGTGAGATGTCCCTCGGTAGGGCAGACTTTGGAACTGAGGAAGGAAGAGCTATGTGGGGTTTATACTCTTGACGCTGTTGATATTAAGACAGAGTAAGTTTGAGAGGTGACTGTGCCTTGCCAAGGCTTTTCTGGTGTTTCCTGTAAATCTGAGACTCCCAACAGTTAGAGGTTGAGTACTCCAAAAACTCACTCTGAAGCTGAGGAGCTCTGGACCCTTGGCCAAACAGGTTTGACTTCTGTGGATTTCCACTCTGATCACACAAAAATTGTCTGAGACAGCTTCAGCCTGCCACTTTGAACAGAAGGATTGTGTGTCCTTTCTGCCTATGAGTGAGAAATATTAATATAGTAATTTAATACATTTTAGGACCCCAGGAAATCAGTGCCCCTCCTCATCATCAGGCTTGTTGCAGATACTAACTTGTCTGAATGATGTAATAACTATGAATATTACAGTCTGGTTTAATTCCTAGGGATACCCAATTGTTGATGATGTGCAAATAAAGGCCAAATATACTCTGGCTTGTACTAGCAAGACTGCAGAGAATAAAAAAAACAAGACTATATTCTTTCTGGTTTTGGCATTTTTGAATTCACACTTGGAGCACCATATCCCATCTGAGCATCTTCAGTGCATGAAAAGTATTGACATACTGAAACCAGTCTAGCAAAGGCCAGGAAAAGGTGGAGGCAGGAAAGGTGACATGAAGGGGCTTTGCCTCTGGTGCAGGACCACTTGAGGTAAAATACTGGAAGTACCAGTGCCAGTGCTGGCCACAGGAAAGGAGATCAGGGTTAGCAGCAAAGCTGTAATCAAAGGACATATTAATTGCTAGGCATTTGGGACTCTCAGCTAAATGCTGTAGTGGGCTTTGCCACTCACTGTGATTTTATAATTCCTCCAGAATTCCTGCAAAAAATGTATAGCATTGGGCTAGATGAAACCTCCCCCTGGAATCTGCCTCATAAACAACTACAGGATGAAGTTTATTACTTAGAGAGTTTTAATCCATATAACATGCACCTTGGGGATATAAGTAGCCTAATGCCAAGACTTCCATTGCCAGATCAGAATGGTCCAGCAGGAGCAGACAATGATTTCTGAAGTATTCAGTGCCAATTAGGTCTGGTCCATTCACAATCTAGTCCCAGGCAGGTCTCTCTCCACAGCTGTCTTTTCAGACAGAAGTTTCATGTTTAAGGATGTGACTGCAGTATAGTCATATTTGCAGACCTGTAAGATTACTCTGAGATAAATGCTGAACTTTACAGCTCAACTGTTCTACCTGCTACTAAGCTCCATGACTCCTTAGCAGCACCAAAGCATCCCCTAGTGACACTTGCTGGGTTTAGGATCATTATGGGGCGTGCTGTCTAAGGCAGAAGGAGCAAGCCAAGATGTCAAGCCTCTTGCTATTTGGCCCTTGCTAAGAGCTAAGGTACCTGTTCACCCTGGCACTGTGGGCAGTAGGACCAGGAAACCCTGCTGCTAAGCAGACCTGGGTTACTGCCTGTTGAAGAGCAGGTACAGGGTGCTGCCAGGCAGGTTCTGCGCTGCTGGGACACTGGCTCAGGATTCATCCAGAGCCTGTGCAGAACATGGAGATGGAGGCATGTGAGCACGAACACAATGAGCACCACTAGTCAGTGGTGGCCTCCTAGGAAGACAGAGAAGGGGAACCAGGAGGGAAGGAGCCACTATGGTTTATGAGTTCAGGTCCTACAACTTGAATCTCCTGACTGCAGCCTAAGGCACATTCAGGGGACACTTCTTGTGGCAATGCATTGTTTGGAGCTCCTGGGGTAACCTTAGTTGGCATGACAAATTTCATCCCAGTCTTGTTATAATTTTCCTCCTCTTCTTTTTAATTACAGAGCCCATCTGTAGAGCTGCTCAGAAAGCATGGACCAGATAAAGCCAGAGGAAGGCACCCAGAGAAGGAGACTGGGGCCCTGCTGCTGGAAGGTGACCGCTGCTGCTGTGGTGGGCAGCACAGCAGCCCTCTGCCTGGGGATTCTGCTGGGTGAGTCTGCAGACAAGTACATTCTTTCAGTTTGTCAGCTCCAAAAGATAACTGGTCTGCACTGCAAAAATCCTCAAAATCCTCCTACTGAGGACAAAATGCAGACACCTTTCTGCACAATGAACGAAAACTACAAGAGCGGTTGTTAGCTCATATTCCCAATATGCGACTCTGGAGCACTTTATCTTCAGTGTCTCATGATACATATGCTCTATTCCTTTCCTGCTTGACCAATCTGATGTCCTTCTATGACAAGATGACCTGCCTAGTGGATGAGGGAAAGGGTCTGAATCTGGTCTACTTCAACTTCAGTAAAGCCTTTGACACAATTTCTCATAAACATTTTCTTGGAGAAACTGGCTGCTTATGGCTTGGATGGGTGTGCTCTTCAATGGGTAAAAACCAGCTAGATGACCGGGCCCAGAGAGTGGTGGTGAATGGAGTCACATCCAGCTGGAGACTGGTGACCAGTGGTGTTCCTCAGGGCCACTTTGGGACCAGCTCTTCTTAATATCTTTATCAATGGTCTGGATGAGGGGATCGAGGGCACCCTCAGTCAGATCACAGACAACTCAAGCTGGGTGTAATGTTGATCTGCTGAAGCAATAGTGTGGCCATCAGGACCAGGGCAGTGACTGCCTCCCTGTGCTGGGCACTGCTGAGGCCCCATCTTAAATTCAAAGTTCAATTTTAGGCCCCTCATGACAAGAAAGACATTGAGGGGCTGGAGCATGTCCAGAAAAGGGAACAGAGCTGGGGAAGGGGCTGGAGCACCAGAAGCAACTGAGGGAGCTGGAGGAGCTCAGCCTGGAGAAAAGGAGGCTCAGGGGAAACCTTGTGGCTCTGCACAACTCCCTGACAGGAGGGGAAGGCTGGGGTGGTCAGGCTCTGCTCCCAGGGAACAGGGACAGGAAAGAGGAAAAGGCCTCAAGGTGGCCCAGGGGAGTTTAAGATTGGATATTGGGAAAATTTCTTCATTGAAAGGGCTGTCCAGCCTTGGCACAGGTTGCCCAGAGCAGTAGTGGAATCCCCATCCCTGCAGTGATTTAAGAAACGTAGATGGGACATGGGTTAGTGGTGGCCTTGGCAGTGCTGGTGGAATGATTGGACTCAATGACCTCAGAGGTCTTTTCCAACCTAAAAAATTCCATGATTCTTTGATTCTGTCCTGTAATCTCTCTCTGTGACTTTAAAATTTCTTGTCACTTTACCTTGCTGCCTCTGCCATTTCCTATCTCAAGCACTTGCAGCACTGAGCACTGCCTGTTTTACTGTCCCACTCCAGAGCATGACCACCATCTCATTCCCTCTTCCACCTCCCTCCTGTTGCTTCTGCTGCCCCATGGCCAGATGCCACCTCAGGCCAGCACCCCAGTGAGGACCCCAGTGTAACATGACTGACAGGTCCCACCTTTACAGTCACAGTTTCTGAGCTGCCTTCAGGACCCAGCAGAGCTCTCCCAAGGCTGTTCCTGCAAGGATAGGGCCAATCTCAGCTTGTCAGGCTGTACCCACCTGTTAACGAATTTCTGTCTCAGGCTTGACAAAAATCCACTATTTTCAAACAAGTTCAGTGCAAAATGCTGTTACTGCACACATATGCTGGGTACCCCAGTCCGGTTATAGGGACCCCCTGAGGCAGCTGGGCTGGTCAGGGACAGTCAAGCTGCTAAAAACAGGGGGTTTGAAGGACATGATGATATCCATATTCCAAAGCCATGAGGAAAGCTGCCTGCCTCTGACAGACACCTTCCCTTTCTTGCAGCCTGCCGTTCCGTGGGAGAGGCCAGCTTTGAGCACACAGTGGAGCTGCAAGGAATCACATTCAACAGCAGCTTACAGATGGAGAACTCGGACTACTACAGGGTGCTGACACCTGCTCTTGAGAAGCTGGTGAGTTGATCTGGGCCTTCTGGAAAAACACTTGTGAAATACTGTGGTGGTAACACCAGCAGAACCTGAATGCCAAGGGCAGGAGGAGAACTAGGATTTCTTAAACATCAGCAGGGTACACTATGGGGCTGAACTGTACTTCGAGATGGAGTGGGAAATGTGTGTTCAGGCCTATTCCTTGTAAATGAGATAATGCATAAAAAAATAATGTACTACCTCATGTCCTAAAAGCCAGAGTGGGAAAAAGGTTACATATGAGCTGGACATTGGTGCTTCTGCTTACAGAGACAAGAGACCATGCATCAACAGCTCCACATTCCAGCAAAATCCCAGGCATCTATTCCCACCTCCTTGAGATCCAGTAAGCGTGTGACCATCACTCTTTGTTTTGCAGTTTCTGTCCAGTCTCCAAGACTCCCAGCTGAACTGGAGTTGCACTGGTTGCACCATACTGGGCTATAGGTGAGTGTAGGCAGCTATCTCTGCAGACCCTGCAGCTCCTGTTTCAGGGCATTCTGACAAACCTCGCCAAGAAGGTGAACTCACTCCTGTGCTCTTGTTCAAAGCTAGAACAAAGAGAAAATAGTTTTTTGTCAAGGCTGGATTTTCATCTGGGATTGCAACAATGTTCTGGATTCTTTCATTTGGAAATGCAGTCAGAAAGGCAGAGGAAAACAATTTTGTTCAACCACAGCTTTGGGCCAATGGAAAAAAAAATCAAACGACCACTTCAACCCAGAGCACATCTCCAGTGAAACCTTAAATTATTAAGAATCAAAATATTAATAAGATTTGTTTCCTTTGAGTTCCCTGCAGACAGCTAGCACAGGAAGCTGTCCCTTGTACTGACCATGAAGCCAAGGTTCCCCTTAATTCTCTGTCTCCCAGTAGGAACGGAAACTCTGGTGTGATCGTCCATTTCCGCCTCCTCTTCACCCCCCAGGATTCCCAACCCCTGAGCTCTACCTTGGAGGAGGAAGCTCTCAGGCATGGGCTGGCAGCTGCCCTGCACAGGCAGGGTTTCTCCCTGGCTGCCTATGGGACCATCTCCTCAGCTTCTCTCACAGGTATGGCCCTGCTGACTCTGCCCTGTGCTGGGGCTGCTGGCACCCAAGGTCACACAGCTAAGCCACTGTTGGTCTCGGCCAAACTGCTGCAGGGCTTTAGTTCTGCATGTCTAGTCAAGGCTTCCTGCCCAGCAGCAGTGTTAGAAATGGGGGTGCTGCCAGGCACCCAGCAAACTGGTAAAATGATCTGCCTGGCTCCCAGCTGCTCCAGCTTCACCAGACAACAGCAGAAACCAGCCTAGATCTTGGCTGCTGCTTAACAGACATTTTTGTGGTCCCCAAATATCCCTCCAACACTAATGCTGTCCTGCTGCTCTGTGCTGCAAGAGCATCATGAGGGGCCCACAGCAACAACAGAAGCTAAAGCATAAATTGCAACTGCTTTGGCTTTTCTTGCAGCACCTGGAATCAGTCTGAGGGACAGCAAATAAAGCTCCAGGAGGTTAATGGCTGGGTTGTCTGTACCTATCTGTGCACAGCAGCCCTTACACAGACCTCAGAGTTGTAGCAATAACCACAGCTCAGGTTGCTATTTCTCATATTTTAATTACTCTCTGAAACCACCTGACAAGAAATTCTCCTTTCCTTCTGTGAAAATGGAGTTGTTTGTGACCATAGGACTCCAATTTAAAAAAAACCATGAGCCTACGATTCAAGAAGGTATGGGCTCTTCTGCAGCTCCCTCTGTACCCTCTGCCACAATGGGCAGGGTCCCTGGAGCTTTGGGAGCCTTGTGCTGCCCAAATGGAAGGTGATTGGAAGGTGCTGAGAGTCCTCTTGGCTTTAGGCAAACAGCCTTGCATAGCTTCAGCCCGAGTCTGCTCCTGAGAGTCAGCTCACTGCCACAGCTTTTGGGAATTTCTCTCTGTACATGGAGTCACCCCAAAGCCTGCAGGGTAGTAGGGAGCTGCTCCTCCCCTTCCCCATGGCAGAGCAGGGGTCCCCAGCAGGGACCTGGGCCTCACCTCACACTGGCCACAGGTGGTCAAAAAGATGGCCAGGCAGGAGAGGAAGATGCAGCAAAGCCTGTGGCAGCCTCAGCCCAGGAAAACAGCTCCAGAACCCAAGGCTGGGCTGCCCTGCCCTTGTTGATCTTGATTCCTTCCTCTTTGTCCCAGGTCCCAGCAAGGTTTCTTCCCACAGACCTGGACTGAAATCAGGTAAGAGCCAGGCAGCAGGAAGAACTGCTTGCACTCTGCAGACTCCTCCTCTTCCTCACCAGCAGCCTAGATACAGATACAAAAGGTGCCTGGGCCCCATCTTGTTCATAGCCTGATGGCCCAGGGGCCTGCAAGCTCAAAACAAGCTGCAGCTCTGTTCCCAGCACCACCCAGGGACTCTGGGGCAGCCAGGGAGCAGAGGGACAAGGATACAGTGGTGGTTGCCCCTGAGGAAGCAAGGGGAGAGTTGCTGTGTGGACTGCAGAAGACATGAGTGATTCAAGCCTTGCTGTCCCCAGGGAGCTTCTCTTGAGACAGGCAGTCACCTGCTCCAACATCCAGTATGCGAAAAGAAAGCCCTGAATGTGACAGCCAAACAGGCTGTGCTGATGCCTCTGATGGAAGGGGCTGTGCTGAATCTCCCACGGCAGCTTTCCTGGACATAGAGGCCGGCCACAACCCACTGCTGGCAGACCTTGACAGGTGGGACACTATTGGCTCTCAGGCACGGAAGAGAGTCAAGGATATGACATGATTTTTCAAGCCAATAGTAAATGGCTGCATCAGGATGAGAGAAACTGTGCCCTGGAAACACCTTGTTCCCATCAACTGTGATGGATTGTGCCGGGGTCCACCTTCCTGGTGGGCTGGCACAATGGACAAGAGCCACATGAGCTGCTGGAAGCTGATCATGAGGCAGTAGCTGAGCTTGTCAAACTAGTCAGGATGCTGCTCTACAGTTTCTTGCTCTAGAAGAGCTTCAGGGAAGATGCTGTGATGGCCCAGTGCTTTGCAGTGCTCTTCCCAAACCTGCATGTTAAAGGCTGCCCTGTGACATCCCAAGTACCATTCTGCTGCTTCAGCATATGCCAGCAACACACACAGAGCTGAAGCAGCTTTTCCGACTTGCCCCCAAAAGTGTGTTGCTGGGGTGCAGTGGCAGGATCCTGATGCCCTGGCTTTCTCCTTTGCAGACTGTGGCAGTCGCCCTGCCATGCAGACTGCCAGCAGGATAGTTGGAGGCTCAGAGGCATCCAGAGGGGAGTTCCCGTGGCAAGTGAGCCTGCGAGAGAACAATGAGCACTTTTGCGGTGCTGCAATCCTCACTGAGAAGTGGCTGGTGTCTGCTGCTCACTGCTTTACTGAGTAAGTTTTAGTCATGCTACCTTCCACCCTCCATTCCTGTTCCAAACACTGCCATATCTGCTGGAGCTCCCACTGCACCACTCAGCCCCATCACGGGGAGAATGAGTAGTTTCCATCACTCCTGGAGTGGATGGCAGGATGGGCAGGAGGCAGCTTGGGTTTGCAGGACAATGTTGTGGCTGCAGGCTCACATGGCCTCCACTGCCTCTCCTCTAGGTTTCAGGACCCCGCCATGTGGGCAGCTTACACAGGGACCACCTCCCTCAGAGGCTCTGACAGCAGTGCAGTGAAAATGGACATTTCACAGATCATCCCACACCCCTCTTACAATGCTGACACAGCTGACTATGATGTGGCCGTGCTGGAACTGAAGAGGCCTGTGACCTTCACTAAGTACATCCAACCTGTGTGCCTGCCAGATGCTGGCCATCACTTCCCCACCAGCAAGAAGTGCCTTATCTCTGGCTGGGGCTACCTCAAGGAGGATTTCTGTAAGCAAAGCATGGCAGGCAGCAGAGGAGACATGGTGGGGTGTGAGTGGGGCAGAAGGCATCGGGAAAGGGAACTCGGACCTTGCTCTGGCCAGCTGGAGTGGGCTGTACCCTTAGCTGCTGATCCTGTGCGGAGCTCCCTGCACTGAGCTCACAACCATGTCTTTCCCATTCAGTGGTGAAACCTGAGTTCCTGCAGAAAGCAACAGTGGAGCTCCTAGACCAGAACCTATGTTCCAGTCTCTACAGCCATGTCCTCACAGACAGGATGATGTGTGCTGGCTACCTGGAGGGGAAAGTTGACTCTTGCCAGGTAAGCTTTGCCCAGAGAAGACAGCACACCTGCCTGCATAAGGCTTTTCCCTCCCAGTATGCACCAAGTGACAATTCAAGAAGCAGAACTGTTGGTCACTGTTTCCCATTGAGGTTTGAGGCCCTGCCTTGGACTCAAGCACAGATCAGTGACTGCAGAAGACACAAATGAGGATATGTTCTCTACTGCTTAGAGCAAGGCACTGTTGTTTAAGGGGCTCTTTCAGCTAATTAACTACTTCTCTCTTCTTCCTCAGCTGTTATCAGGGCTGGCTCTACCAATATTCCACACAGGTCTTCAGATCAAAATCCAGATGGGCAAAAGACAGCAGTGGAAACTAAAACATACACAACAGTTATGGTGAACAACAGTGTGGTTTTTTTAGTTAGCTTTTATCCATCCTGGAACTGCAAGTGGTCAGCTGGAGACAGGCCTGCCTTTCATAGTACGGAGAAAGGAGAACTGTGATTTCCAGGTCTGTCTCTGTGGCTTGGTAGGACTCTTCAAACCAACAGAAACCAGCTAAACAAATCTGCACTTTTCTGGTGGTAGCGCTTCATATTTCTGCACCAAATATAGCACAAACACCAGAAAAGGGGCCAAGAATTGAAGATTCAAGGTTGAGGGATGAACACGACCCATCTGGGTACTCATTACTGATCTAGAGCAGTCTTATCCCCAGAAGGCATAACAGCTTCACAGATACCACATGTCCATCACAGGACCCCACAATAACCAAGAACTGACCAGGGAACCATAGACCAAATCAAGAAAACCTGATGCATTAATGTGGTCTCCCTGGGTTGTATATCAGGCAATGAACACCCATTATCTCACCTTTTATGGACTGCTGGGATTAATCTTTATGAAGTTTAACAAAATATTAGAGCAGTAGAAATGCTTAGAAATGCTAAATCCTAGCTTTTACAGATGGTGTACTTTGTATAAAAGGCACAAGGCTTCTGTGTAATAGCAGGGCAGTGTGCCCTAATGGAGGAACACTCTAAGGCCAGCACAGAGATGCTCCACTCATCACTAGGTTGGAGCAAATACTACAGAGACCCCAGCTGGTAGAGGGATGCTGAGGGTGGCCAGGGCAAGCTCAGTGCATCCCCAGGGAGAGCTCACCATCTGGCTTCTCTTGCAGGGTGACTCTGGTGGGCCCCTGGTATGCCAAGAACCATCTGGCAGGTTTTTCCTGGCGGGAATTGTGAGCTGGGGTATTGGATGTGCTGAAGCCAGGCGGCCTGGGGTTTACACACGTGTTACCAAACTCAGAGACTGGATCTTGGATGCTATTTCTGCCTTCCCTACCTCCATAGCCCATACTGTTCCTCCAGTACACTTTAGTACTAACAGTAACATGGTCAACACTGAAGAGGCCAACACCACCACCGGAGCAACCCCTACCACCTCACCAGCCCCAGCTGCCAGCAGGCCAGTGACTGCAGCAAGACCACGAGGTATGAGCACCCACAGCAGGTGCACCTTGGCAGGCAGAGTGGCAGATACAGGTCCAAACATCAGGTTTGTTCCTCTGCTGACTTAAGCTGACCTTTTATAGGGTGAGCCACACAACTTCACCTAAGTGCTAAGGCACAAGTGACATGATATGGCTGCCCAGGGTCAGTCCAGAGCAGCCTGGCAGTCACTCAGTACCTCTGCAGTTCCATGTGCTCCTTTGCTTTTGAGACTGTCTGTGTAATCTTACTGTGTAACTGGTCTGCACTGGCAGGCCCAGAACAGGTCACTAAGGCACAGCAGCATCTGACAGTCTTTTACCTGTTGATCACTTTTGCTTGCCACCTAAGGAGCTCCCAGCAGTTCAAAACTGATGGCTGCCCCTTCACAGCAGCCATGCATCTCTCCCTGAAGGGAAGGAGGGCAGGTGTCTGCAGGATGAGCTCTCCATTCCAAGGAGCCCGCCCAGCAACTTTGCAAGGAGACGCAGATGAAGGGTATTTTTCTAAATCTAGAATAAACTTTTTATCTGGAATGGCAAGGCTAAGAGGCATGGAACTAGTGATTACCCTGCCTTCAAGAAAGGCCAATGATTCATGACTTGCCAAGAGCAAGATGCAGAACAGCAGTTTGTGTGAAAGTCCAGCTGTACATGGCCACCATCAGGCATTGCCACTATCAGCCAACAGGGCTTGGGTAGTTGTCTTACACCTCAGCCCTAACTTGTTCCTGCTAAGGCTTAGTGGTTAGAGAGAGCAAAGTCTCTTCTCTTCTGCTAGGAATACTCACTAGTCATGCTTTGACTTTTGTTCAGAGTGTGGAGGACGACCCGGGTTCTCTAAACCCAGCAAGATTGTGGGAGGAACAGATGCTTCCAGAGGAGAGATCCCTTGGCAAGTCAGTCTGAAAGAAGACTCAAGACATTTCTGTGGAGCCACCATCATTGGGGACCGCTGGCTGCTGTCAGCAGCTCACTGCTTCAATGAGTAAGAACCCATCCCTGCACCTGCTCCAGCTCACCTGCCCACTGGCACAGAGCTGCACAGCCAAATCCACAGTGTGGCACTCCAGCCAAGAACTGGAAATCAAGAACACATGTCCAAGCATGTTGGACATTAATTTTTGCTCTAATTAGATACAGTAAAAAGAAATGTGTGGGGAAGTTGGAATGAGACAGAGAAAGGTTAAAGCAGCTGAGTAGGGAGCAAGGACAACACATCTAAGAGGAGTGGAAGAAGGTGCCACAAGAGTTTCTTTAATAAACTTAACCTTAAAAAATTGTCTGTAATATATGAAATAGAGATACATGGTCAGCTGGTAAAGGGAAAATGGTCAGTTCAATCCCACATAGTTCTATTAAACTGCAAGAACCCAAGCCCTTATTTATAAGTAGCCTAGATAAAGAAATGAGTAGCAAGAAGATAATGCTTGTCAAGAATAAATTCCTGAAGGCAGAAAAGGTGGGTTACTAACTCTGAAGGATTTTAAGACAACCATTAAACAGATGGGCAATAAAGGAGCAAGTGAAATGCAAGGTAGGCAAATGTGAAATGAGGCACACAGCAAAAACAGCAGTGTCTGCCTGTGAATGAGGATGAGTCTCCATCAGCTGTTGCAATTCAAAACAAGAGGTCAGAAATGTGAATATTGCCCTGAGAGCAGCAGTTTTGTGGCAGGGGCAGTTAACAAGCACACGAATGCAGTAAAAAACAAGGAAGATGAGCAGGATGTTGCTGGTAATGCACAGCACATCGACTGCTCCAACATCACAAGGAGGGCAAGAGTAACACTGTGTGTACACAAGGCTCAGGGATGAGCTGGGTGTGGAGCAGCATCACAACAAGCACAACAAAATAGATCAGACTAGACCTGGGAAAAGAAATAACTAATGGGAAGGCAATGTTTGATGGGACTGTACAATAATGAAGGGTACAGTGTTTAGGTAATGCCTTCTGACTGTCTTTTTAAGATATCAAATAATCACCAAGAGCAGGTGGAAAACAGTCAAAAGGAAGCAGCTTTTTAAATAAATGTCATTAAAATGAATATTAAAATTTCACCTGGAGTTAAAAAAAAACCAAAACAAAACACAACTTTAGAAAAATCCAAATAATATCAAAAAATCAAGCAAGACCTACTGAATACAGAGACACTACCTGTGTTCCAGAAAACTCCTGAAATCACAAATTTCTGTGCGTGAAGAGAGGATTATTATTACATGTTTATTTTCTCTTCAGGTAATATCCAAAAGGTGCCACTGCTGGAAACAGTTCTTTGGGCCTGACTTAGCAGGGATTAGCATGCTGATCATGTAAAGCTGCAATTTTAATGTCAGAATTCATGCCAGGCATAAGTGTGTGAGTACGCACAGTTAGATTTATGTATTTGCAGGACAGTGCCAGAAGAGATCGAAGCCTATGTGGGAACAACATCACTAAATGGAACAGATGAGAATGCAGTGAAAGTCAACGTAACAAGAGTGATCCCACATCCCCTCTTCAACCCCATGATTCTGGACTTTGATGTGGCTGTACTTGAACTGGCAAGACCTCTTATCTTCAACAAATACATACAGCCCGTGTGCCTCCCACCTGCCATGCAGAAGTTTCCTGTTGGCAAGAAATGCCTCATTTCTGGATGGGGTGACCTCCAGGAAGGGAATGGTAAGCAGTAATGCATTACGTGCTGATTTGCCTTGGAGCAGTGATATCCTGAGCAGCAAAGCCTGTGCCACTGTGACCCACAGTCCTGGGAATGTATAGGACAGGGATCAGTAACAGGAAAAGTCAGGAACTGACAGAAACATAAGAGTAAGCAAGAATAAAGGCACAAAGAACACTATCTTAAACCACAGCTACCTAGGAGTCACCAGCAAAGAAGAAAATGGAGAGAGCAGCTTGGTGGGAACCAATGAAAGCCTGAACTGCCCTCAGTAGCTCTACCATGCTAAGCAAATGTCAGGCACTTGGCCCAGAGCCTGCTGCAGCCCTGGCAGGATGGTATGTCAGCCACAGCAGCCCCTCTCAGCCACAGAGGTGTTCCAAGCAATGAGCATAAGCAAAGATCCAGCTATAGGGAGAAGGCCTGAGAGTGGCATGTGCTACCAAAGAAGTCCAGCTGACAAGAAGCCCACTCTCCAGGAGCATGGGACACAAACGGTGTGCAGAATCTTTAGCACAGACAAAATTTCACCCTGGAGTGAGCCACAAGCTCCAGGGCTGCAGAGAAAACAAATTATATAAGACTTGATTCCCACGTGGGATTAGAGCCTGTTTTCCCAAAATACGTGTTGAGTCAGTCTAAAAGCCATTAGTTCCTTCCCTCTGCTGCAGTCACTAATTTGTGGTTTTCATGCAGACACCAAGCCAGAGATCCTGCAGAAAGCATCTGTGGGCATCATAGAACAGAACACCTGCAACTTCCTCTACAACTTCTCCCTCACTGATCGAATGATCTGTGCTGGCTTCATGGAAGGGATGGTAGACTCATGCCAGGTAAGTGTGGAATTTCTCTACTCTGTAGATTGTTCTAGAAATCTGGGCTAACTCTGCCTTCAGCAGATACTTGTGAAATATTTACTGAGCTGCTGTAATCCAGCTGTGTAATTCACATGTACTTGAGCACAAAAAGCCCCAGCCCAATGTAAACAAAGCTCCACCAAGCTGAGAACGACTTAAACCAACAACATCCCACCACTCTGTCTGGCCAGACAAATCCTGGATGAAGCAGGTCTCCTCCTGTGGCAGAGTCAGTAGCAGTTGGTGGCAGCTGTGGAAATGTGCTGACAGAAGCCAGGTTGAGCCACTGACCCTAGCTTCAACTTCTGCACACTCATGCCCTACGTACACACTGCATGACAGCAGACAGAGCCACAAGGTTGGAGAAGGAAGAGTTGGGGGTAGTTCTGGTATGTCTGGTATGTCTGAGGGGCAGACCTGATTGGACTAAGCAGCCATTGCCTTGCTTCTTCTGCAGGGAGATTCAGGTGGACCCTTGGCCTGTGAGGTTACCCCGGGAGTGTTTTACCTTGCTGGCATCGTGAGCTGGGGATTTGGTTGTGCCCAGGCTATGAGACCTGGTGTGTACTCCAGAATTACCAAATTCACAAACTGGATCCTGGACACCATCTCCCAGTTGCCCAGTGGTGACACAAGCATCCCTTCCAGTTCAGCCATCCCTAGAACTTCTATCACAGCCATTTTTATCCAGCCCAGCACAATGGCTGCAAGTCCAGTCAGCAGAACCACCCTGGGGACAAAGATGAGCACAAGCATGAGTGAAACCTCCACGGCTCTGAGAACAACTGAAACTGCCAAGCCTACCCAAACACCAGGTAAAACTGGTAACTGATGCATTGACATGTTGGCAGGATGCCTCCAGAATAGAAGGTACTGAGCAGGCCATGGGTTTTTGCCTTCCAGTGGTGCCTTGTACCAGCCTCACTTTCAAGTGTTCCAGCAAGGTGTGTATTGGAAAAGAAAATCCTGAATGTGATGGTGTTGTGGACTGCAGCAATGGCTTCGATGAGCGCAACTGCAGTGAGTTCTCCTCTGTAGCCTGTGGCTGCTGCCAGCTGTGCCTCACATGACCCAGACTCCACAGTGGCACCCACCATATTCACACTGGCTGTCATGGGCACAGACACTGGGGGCCTAGGCCAGCTCTGCCAGAGCCTAAAACAAGATAAAGCTGTATATCCAGCTCAATATCCAACACAAACAGAACAGACAACTGGGGATACAAGCATCATAAAGTCACCACAGGACAGTGCTGGATCCAAATTTACTGCCAGAAAGTGCGGCCTCTTCTACTCTGCTACAGACATTAGAACCCATTTCCTAGCATACAGGCCTTTTGGCCAGCCAGTGTGGTAGCACAAAGTGGCAAGACAGCTCTGCACAACATGGCAGTCCAAAAAGTGTCTTGTCATCCCTGGGACTGCACTTTGAGCCACACATACCTTGCCATGTGATACCTCAGACAGTCCATCCAAATATCTGCTCTTGATATACCACATCCCTGGAAGGTGTGATCTGTGATAACAAGTCTGCAAAATATACCCTGTCAAGCCTTGCCTCAGCTGGGTGAACTGAATTCATCACATCCTACTGCCCTGTACATACTCCCCCAGAAGGTTGTCCCACAGCACAGGTTATGGAAGGCAGGCAGTCATTCCTTTCATTTATGGTTACTTAAAACCACGGTGCTTCTTCCTCTGTTCCAGACTGTGGCTTAACAACTGCTCTGGCCTTCAGCAAGATCGTGGGTGGCAGCAGTGCAGCTCGAGGAGAATGGCCCTGGCAAGTTAGTCTCTGGCTTCGACAGAAGGAGCACAAGTGTGGGGCTGTCCTCATTGCTGACAGGTGGCTGCTCTCTGCAGCTCACTGCTTTGACATGTAAGTCTGAGATGAGCTAGTTAAGTCAGCTGGCTCTTGCCTCAGTCCCATCAGCCAACCTGCCCTTCCCCTCCCTCGTGGCCCAGCACCCTGGCTGGGATGCTCTGCCCCACAGGAAGAACGCACCCCCTATCAGAGAAACGCCCCTACAGGTAAGTGTTAAGAGGAATGGGTGGAACAAAGCCTGAGTACACCCACTGTTGTGGAGACAACAAGGGTCCTGACCTCCCAAGGTGTAGCCAGCCCCACAGGTGGAGGGATGGCCCTCCTTGTGAGGCGGTGCTCCTAACAGCCAGGTTTGCTGTCTTTCTGCAGTTACAGTGACCCCAAAATGTGGGTGGCCTTTCTAGGAACACCCTTCCTGAGTGGCATCGATGGCAAAATGGAGAAAATATTCCGTATCTACAAACACCCTTTTTACAACGTCTACAGCCTAGACTACGATGTGGCACTACTGGAACTAAGCACACCTGTCACGTTCAGCAGCACCATCAGACCTATATGTCTCCCAGATAATTCTCACATCTTCCATGAGGGGGCCAGATGCTTCATCACAGGCTGGGGCTCCACAAAGGAAGGAGGTACTGGCTGAGAGGGCCCTCCCATATGCATGATGGCCACGCTCAATGTTTGGCCACCTACACTGCAATACTGCAAGCCCAAACATCTGCAGTTCCCACAGCACTACCCCAAGCACTCCCATCCAGGCCACACGCTGCAGAAGATACCAAGCTGGGCAAGGCCTGGTGTCACCTGGTGTCACCATCATCTCCTCCCCATCTACCACGCACACTACTCTTCCATTTTATCACACCTCTGCCTTCTTGGAGCCTTCCCAAGCTTTCTACATGCCAGCCACTGTGCTCTCCACCCCCACAGCAGCTGCTTCAACTGTGCTCCTGCAGTACAAGGAGCACCCCAATACCATTTGTGTCTGGTCAGCCAAGCTGCCTGACAAACTACACACCCACGGGACCTTCCTGTGTTTGCTGAACCAGGTGTGACTCACTTTCCCAGAGCAGGTCTCTTCCTTTGGCAAGCAAGGCTGCAGAAACCCCACTTCTTTACATGCTGCTGTTTCTCATGTACTCTTCACCCAGCTAACAGCAATACTTGTCTCCTCAGGTCTCATGTCAAAGCATCTGCAAAAAGCAGCAGTGAACATCATTGGAGACCAGGCCTGCAAAAAGTTCTACCCTCTCCAGATCAGCAGTAGGATGCTGTGTGCTGGTTTCCCACAGGGCACCGTCGACAGCTGTTCAGTGAGTGCAAGAGCAGCAAATGCTGTGGTTGGGACAGAGAAAGCTCACACCAAGTCCTTAAACTATATTCTCTCAGGACTGCCCTGCCTCCCCTAGCTCAGCTGTCTGTCCATCCATGAACTGGATGCTGCTTTTATCCATGTCCATACTGTATACACCTCATTCTGCTTGCCCCACCAACCTGGTCAGGGAAATACACAGAGAGGTAATGCTAAGCAAGAGACCACATGGAGCCTGTTCCATGACCCTACTGTGCCTCCAAACACACTTCTATGTTCCAGAACCCCAGCCTGAGATTGTTCATGCGTGTACATAACTGAGCAGTCCTCCAACTTGGAATGGGGCTCCTGGGGAAGTGGGGAACAGGACAGCAAATGCCCCTGCCCCAGAGAGAATATTTCACGGCTGGGGGAGCTGCACTGCCTCTGGCTTGATACTGGATCCTTTTCCTCTCTCTGCAGGGTGATGCAGGTGGGCCCCTAGCATGTAAAGAACCTTCAGGAAAGTGGTTTCTAGCAGGAATCACAAGCTGGGGCTATGGCTGTGCCAGGCCATACTTCCCTGGTGTCTACACCAAAGTCACAGCTGTCCAGGGCTGGATTGTGCAGAACCTCAAGCTCTGAAACTGCATTTCACCACTCAGGGAAGGCAATGAATGAGAGGAATAACTGCCAGAGGATGCACTAACCCCTCAGCTACTGTACATTTTCCTGATGTTGCAAAGGGGTGAAGATGGCCTTGCAGGTATTAAGCAAATGCCAGTGTTGTGTGGCCTGCTGGTTGTTACACCAAGGCATTTGATAACTGCTTTGCATAGAGAGGTACAAATTCTAGACTTTTTCTATAAATAAATGAAACCTGTACCATCTTAAGACCTGGCCAAACATACTGTGCATTAAAACATGACCTTTCTAGTTGGATGGGTGCTGGAAACATCTGTCAAAGATTCATGGAGTTTGCCTGACCTCTGCCTATGAGCTGTCATCCCAAAGCCAAGCCAACAGACTTGTGACCTTTGCCCCACCCCAAAGTCATGCCCTTGCAGAAGCTTCAGACCTGACTGACTTGATGGAGCTGTTGTGCTGTGCAGCAGCTTTTGGGAAGGGTATGATGCTGTTTCCAATTAGTGTGTGGTACTAGAGAGCTCAGTGATGACCTCCTGGTTCACCATTTGATCCCAAGAGAATGCAGGACTAGAACACTTGGGAGTTCAGACTGCACAGGCCCTCATTGGTACTAGAGTATTAGGAGGGGCTTCTTACTCACCCCCCTGCAGCTCCTTTTGCATTAGGTAACAGGTGATTAAACTGGCAAAGATTAAGGCATGGCCACACAGACCACTGTCTGGCTAAGCTAGCTGGGAAAAATTTGAAGTGCTGAGATAGTGGTGCGAAGTATACTTGTCAGGTTCCAGCAGCATAAGACACATAGGCAACTTTGTTCACAAGCAAAGAACTGCAGCAGAGCTCATGTGCCGAGTCTTGGGCAGAGCAGACTTCATCAATTCAGCCACCAAAACTGAATGGCTGCTCGTACCCCAAACCCCTTCCTTGTTTTTGGTGCTTTAAGCTCTGCATCTGGGCATAGCAAGAGGTTTCTTTCATCTCAACCAACCTGGCAGCAAGAGCCTCAACTTTCTGACACAGAGCACGAGCTAGGTGGGAGACCTGGCTTCCAGGCATAGCTCAGCTCCAGATGGGTCCAGATTCATGGCTGGAACACCTGTAGGATGCTTCCATGAACAAAATGGGACTGCTGCACAGCCAGTGCCACAAAATTCACACAGCCATAAAGAAAAGTTAATCTCCCAACATTTTCCTCTTGCAGCTGTTATATCCACTGCTGACCACGCAGCATGAACCCAACCTTTTCAGGAGCAGTGTGTAAGCAGAAAACAACAGAATTGTGCCCCAAAGCAGATCTACATCCCCTGTTGCAGACATGCTCCCTCATCAAAAAAGTTATGCTTAGGATGTAGGCTCCAAGATGGAACATCTGTGCTAGAGCCAAACCAGAAATTAGAGTATCACAGCCACACAACACACTCTATTCTACAAAGAAAAGAACTTAAGTACTTCCCAACCCTGCTCATCCCGAGCTGTGCTCATACAACTATTTGCGAGACTGTCCTGCTCCTCAACACTGTGCCTGAGCTGAGCCAAAGCCTACGAGCTCTAAGATAGCCCCACATAGCGCTATACAGATATAAGGGATGAAAGAGCCAAGGTAGCATGTGGAGAATCTTCTGGCAGCTTTTCCACTTATGAAAAGGGACTGGGTAACTACCTTATGGATGGGTTCATGCTGGAATCCCGAGCAAGGGTACAGTGTTGCTGGCTTGGCTTGGCCCCTGTTTTTCACCGAAGGCTCCTTGCCTGTCGAAGCCCTTTCAGCAGGGATTTATCAATTGATATAATGTCTTGCACACTCGGGAAGGGCAAGAAGTAAACCAAGCGGCTCATGGAAAAAAAACCAAAACACTCTCCTGGAGCTGGTGCTAATAAAAGCCAATGGATGCAAAAGGTTCAGTGAGGTTTTATTGCTCTGCCATGGCAAGGGCTGGGAAGGGGCAGCAGGATTCACCCCTAACCACCTGGACTGGCCGCTGTCCCTCCCCCACATGGTCCCTCTCGGCCCAGAGGCCGGTACGCGTCACATGTTGGCTCTCTCCCGCTGCAGCCGAGAATTGTAGGCTCGCGAAACTGTGTTCCAGGAGTCCATGTACCGGTCCATGCACATGGCGATGCACTTCTGCGGGGGACAGAGCCTCAGTGGCAGCCCCGAGCAAGGGAGCCGCGGGTCTCCACTTCTCCCGCCCGTCCTCACCTGCTCGGAGTTGTCCAGGGAGCCGCCGGGCTTCCCGATGCACTTCCGAAAGCACTTGTCCGTCATCCGCTGCGGAGAGAGCCTGTGAGAGGCACCGCGGCCCGGGGGCTCCGGCCACAGCCGCCGCCCCTGCTGCGAGGGGAGCGGGGCGGCCTGGCCGTCCCCAGCGACCGCACCGGGACCGAGCCACCCCCGCCCGGCCCCGCCGCCGCTTCTGACCTGCAAGAGCTCCTGTGCGTTGGCCACGGCGATCTGCACCTTCACCTGCTCCATGATGAGCCCCGGGTCCAGCTTCCCCCCGCCGCCTCCTCCGGAGCCAAAGTCGGAACCGAAGCCGCTCTCCATGCCCGAGTCACCGCGGCCGGGCCCCCTGCGCTGCCGGAGGGAGAAATGGCGGCGCGCGGGACTGCGGTTCCCGGCGGGCCCCGCGCCGCCTCCGCCTCCGCGCCGGGCGGGACTGAACGCTCGGCTCCGCGGGGCCGCCTCAGCGGGGCCGGTCACGCTGTCCCAGCCCGGGTCCGTGATCCGAGCGCTGGTGTCGCTGCCCCGACCGAGCTTCCAGGGGACTCCCCGGGGCCGAGCCGGGTCCGCATCGGACAACGGCTTTCGAGTACCAGGGCTCAACGCCGCACCACGAACTGAGGCAACGGGAAGGGGCTTTACACCGGCATCACCAGAGACACAAACGCTGCCCAGCTGCACCCCATGGTGAAACACCAGCTCTGTTGGGATCTCCGCAGAGAGAAATTTCCCTTTGGGTTCTCTCTGGAATTCATCCTTCTATTCTTCCAGGCTTCCCTTTGCCTTACGTTACTCGGATGAGAGGCCCGTGCCCTTAAAGTCTGCCTCAACTCCCTCCATTAAGTAAGAATGCTGTGCGTCGAGGTAGAAGCAAAGGGGAGAGGACAACCCTGCGGAGCTCCTCTACGTGAGGAGGTGAAGTGTGATGTGCACGTAGGAGATGGCATGAGAGAAGGGGACTGAGAACGATAGCAAAGCTAAAGCCAAAACTGTGCTCATCTTCATTAGCCCGAGCCCCCACTCAGATTATTGCAAACCATATTATCCTGTCTTTGAATCTGCCCACTTCAAACAGAATCCGTTCCTACCACCCCGCAGAAGCATTACCAGCTAGTGCTAAGGATGAGGCAGCCGCCTACAATTTTAAAATGAGTACGGACTCGAAAGTGAGCTGAGAGGTGAACCAGGCTGGCAAACGCGTCAGCTCGTGGCAATGCTTTGGTCCATTCCTAAGAACCCGTCCCTGCCAGGGATTGGTATCTGCTCTCATTCTTATTGTCAAGTAGGTTAAATGGAAAAACCCCTTCAGTACAGCGGTGATAAAAAAGCAAGGAAACTTTTATCTGCTCCAGGTCCTGATATTCTTCCTCCAGCTTTTCTTAGTACAGATCAGAGAGGACAGCAGGTTCCACCAGAACTCCGTCATGTTTAAGAAAAGCGCTCGTTTGCTTCTGGAACACTTCCCTCGATCCCTGTTGGAGCACACCTCGCGATCCCTGCTGGGACACATCCCACTATCCCTGCTGGAACACACATCGGGATCCCTGTTAAAACACACCCCAGTATCCCTGCTGGGACACACCCCGCAATCCCCCGAGGGACACTCCGTGATTCATCTGATCACTCTTAGGAGCACAGCAGCTCTTTTGCGTCTTCTTTCCACACTTAACGGCCTCCTTGGATGAATCATCTCAAACAGCCCACATGACCTATGTGTTGGGTAATAGACAGAAGGAAACCAATAAAATGCAAAACATTTATTTGAGTGTGTTGTACAAAAAGTTTCCAGTCATAAAATGTATATTACAAATAATTGAAAAAGACAAGACATTTGGCATGCATATTCTAAAAAGAAAAAACCAACCACTTTGAAATGATAAAGTCTAGGTCATGATGTAGTTTTTCTAAGTTTCAAGTGAACACTTTCATTGTGTTTCTGTTAACAACCTTTTTTGTAATTCCCTATTTAGAACACCTGAACCTTCCAAAAAGTCATCAGCGGCAGCTGACTGGAGGTGGTTACTGCAGTACCCTCAAGCCAGACCTAAGTCAAAATTTTCTTTAAAAAATTTTAAAAGTAAAAATCACAATTCAAGTCACAAAGCATCACTGCTATGAAAATAAGAGATCAACTGTATTTTGTGCCCAAATGGAAAGCATTTTGTCTTAAACTTGCTCAAAATAGATTATTGCTTGTAATTTTAGTGTAATGATCTGGGTAGCTGAATATACAATAACATCTGCATTACGAAGATGGACTTGTCACTTCAGTAATAGCTAACTAGAAAATCTGGAAGTTCAATAAACATCATCTTATTTTCTGGAACTCCAAGTCGATTCACTGCCTGTGCTATTCAGAATGGAGGCTTTCACATTTTTTTCACTCTAGACCTTAGCATTTCAAGAAAGGCATGTTTACAAATAATAATTGCATGTAAATATGGTCTTGTATAAAAAGAAAACAAACACCTTTAAATAATTTTAAACTGGTTTAAAGCTAAGCATATTGAAGGGCAAATAAAAATTCTGTTTCCCAGGCCATTTTAAATGAGAAAACAATCTCTCCAATATAATTTGTCCTGACATTCAACTAAAACAGTGCTTTAAAAAATGCAATCACTATCTCACCTTCCGCTCACTGGTTCACAAGGCTTTGCTCACAAAGAGTTTGGACCCAACAGTGTCAATAAAATGCAGGATCAAATATGGATATGCCTTTGTTTAGAGATAAGACTTTCAAAAGAAGATAGAGAAAGTAGAGATAGAATGGTCTAATAATGAAGACATGAGAAGTGGCTACAAGAGATCTAGAACATACAGCAGGCATGTTTTCCTGCAGCATCAAAACCTTTCTGATGCACATAGAAGTAACAGATTCTCCAAGGTCCTGCTGTGTAGAGAGGATTTTTAAAGGTCTCTTCTAACCTGCAACACCTGTTTGGGTCGCAATTAAAGGGTTTTATACATGATGAGCATTAAAAAAGAAAAGAAAAAGGTGTATAAAACCCAGTAAGATCCCTGAACTGAAGTGCCTCATTGCTCGAGGACAAACACCACACATAGTGATCTCCTTTCACACTGCAGCCTGCTTCACACTGCAGTGCAATTCCCACACTACTGCCAGCTTGCACACATGCTCAGCTGGCTTTTACATCGCAGGAAGCAGATATTTATATTCTTCCTGAGACTTTTGGTTCCTGCTACAAACACAGACTATGCAGCCAACTGTCCATCTAATGGCAACACAGAGCTAAAGACAAGTGAACAACATGTCAGTGCAAATGATGGGTTCTGTCAGAGCCACTCTGGAGCCCCATATAGGCATAAAGAGACCTGCTGGGTAATAGAGATGTGAAGCAACAAAGGGAACAGGAAATACAGCTGTACAGCAGCAAAGGAACCACAGGAAATACAGAGGTGAAGGAACAAGGGAATCCCAGCCACTCTACTCCTTGGAGTATGGCACTGCAATGCAATAAAGGAACAACTGCAGAAAGAAGGGGAAAAAGACTGGCATGAAATGCCAGGGACTCTGAGGCCACACGTCACTCCAGAAGGCACCACATTCCTGACAGGTCTGCAGATGGATGGACTTGTTCTGAGACAAGCATTTTCATGAGGCATGAGCTGAGGAGTAGGCAGGATGTGTTTATTGTATTTTACATGATATTCTGTTATGAGCTACACATAGGAAAAGCTATTTACTATTTCATCCAGAGTAAGGTTATATTTCTGGAATAAGAACATCCATATGGATAGTTACGTTCAAGTAACTACTCTGATACTATTTCTCTCATCAGAGACACCTTAAAATCATTTTTCTCTAGACAAGTCAAATCTATTTTTCCTTCAAGCTTTATGCCAGGTATCAGCACTGGAGTAGAAGTGCTGTCCATGCTATAATTTCGTCAAGACTGGTTCATATACAGGATCAAAGAGAAAAAGGGGGCAAGGAGACCTTGGATTTTATTTGAACAAAAAGCTTTAAATATCCTGAAAATGGAAAGAAATCTTGGAAAGAGAAAAAAAACAAACAATGCTTTTTGGCTGGTAAAGCCACAGAACTGCCTCCCAGTCTGGCTGTAACAGCACTGTTAGACTGAAGCTCAGCATCAAAAGCAAGAGGACAGGATGGTAGCTGGAGAAGGTGATACAAAAAAGAAAGCACATGGAATACAGCAGTTCTTCTGTGTCTTGTAATTTACAGCCAGAAGTTATTTGTAGTAGCCTATTAAAAAGCACTGTGGTAACAGGATCATCCACATTCAGACCTGGCTTTTCCCACAGTGTCAATCACAGGTTTATTTGACCTGTGTATATCTAAATATGGTCCTGAAGAATCAAACGAACTGTTTCCAAAGTTAAAGGACGCAGTTCAAATTCTAATGACAAATTCTGCAGACTGTTACTCAAGGGCACAGTGCTCATCACAAGAGATCTGCAAGCACCACTTCTTAGGGCTACAAGAAGACACATTCCCCATACAGTAGCTGTTAAGAAAACTATGGCTCAGGTAGCAAGAGGTTTTTCTTCATTTGAGCTGCCTTTCTGAGGCCATTCTTTACAGGAAACAAGCAAACCAAAAACCACAGAAAAAAAAGTAAATTAACTACACATTCATTGCTTTAGTATTTAAGATTAAAATAATCTTAAATTTACAGGAAAATCTTAAAGGAATAAGCAGTCTGAAAACTGGCCCATGTAAAAAAAATAATAAATATAGATCTTTAGGGGAACATTAAAAAGCCCTCAAATATTATGTGAGTATATTATAGAAGCTGTGGGTCAGAAAGGGAAATGGTGTCCAGTGGTTGGAAGGTGTGTTGCAAAAATAACTTTATGTTGATTGCATTCATTTGCATAACAACAAATTTAGAAAAGGTAATTGTAACATTATGTCTGAGAAACATAATTTCACTAGATACATCTTACAGAGAGAGAGAGACATGATTTACTACATATTTAACCTTCTACTCAAGCAGTGTGGGAAAATTACATTAGAAAGATGGCCAAGTACATCAATGCAGTTATCCCATCAGCCCAAACAGCCAAATCTTCATCTTGTTTTTCTGTAATGGGTCTTCTGATAGATTAAAACATAATTCTAAATGTCTATATGACATTTAGAAGTTATTAGCTTAACTTCAGCAATTCAGTCATCCCACTCAAAGAGAGAAAAGTAGCATCTTTGATTTATTTTTAAATAGCAAAATAAATCCTGAAGCTTAAAGCCCCTTTTGTTCCCACCCTGCTTGCATAACAAAGCCATCAGTCAAAGCCACTAAACCGACTTTCTAGGTTATATCTGTCAGTCATGATACTGTTCAGAGAATGTAATGTCCAAAAGCCACCGAAAACATCCAAGCCTTGTCACTTGTCTGATGAGTCTTAACTATTTGAATGACAAGATCAGAGTTCAAGAGTGCAGGTAAAAACAGGATTCTATGCTGGAATCAAATGGTATTCAAATTTTGTATACAAACTACTAAGTTTGTTTTTCAACTAGTAGTTGAAAAAACATTTGCATTTTTTGGAGCAGTCAAGTTTTTCCTCATGCTTAAAGATGAACACTCACCCTTATAGGACTCAGAGTTATCTCCAGAGAAATATAGTGGCAAAAACCTTAAGCTAAATGGACATTGTCAGATAAAAAAATGCATCCTATTAAAATAAAAATCACCTGCTACCCACACAATGCATTTTTTATAAAAAACATTATTCTCCCTTCACTTCTTTTTAGACTTTGTCTTGAGCACTTTAATGCTGCGCCACTTATGTCCTTAACAGAGGCAGTTCCTTTGAACTGTTTAAAAGTCATTCAACTATTTCTGCTCTATTTTGCAAATATTGCGCCTTCGGATACCTGACAATGCCCCTTTGAACCTAAGAGAAGTATGAGCAAGCTATATCTAGCTCTGATTAAAAAGGTCAACATTTACATGGGATAACTTTTAAAATCCTCAATATTTATCATTGTCAAAAGTATAAATATGTTTTACTTCTAAAATCTTAATCAAATATTTTTAAAGCTGAATATGTCAAAATAATTAAATCATAAATACTGAGTATCACAATTTGTGTCCATGATTTAACTTGTGACCATGGCAAAATCCCCTAAAAATCAAACAGTTTGAACTCTGAGTTTGATACTTCCAATTTAGGATTGTGTGTATATTCAGGAAGAACCCACCACTCTCCATCTTTTGAAATGATGACATGGAGCTCACGTATGACAGACCCAGGTGTTTTACCATTAGGCTGCCAAACCTTGGAGAAAGACACAATGGCAAGGTCCTGAGTCAAAAATGCCTAAAATAAAGCTTTCCTGTGTCGTTGCAATTGTGGAGCAGCAGTTTGAATGAATCTGTGGTCTAATTTTCCTAAGCTGGAAATTGCTGAGGGTACCAGGCAAAATACTAGCATTTCTACAACTGTGGAGGAAACACCTTGTGAATCTCTCCCAGGGCCCTGTAGATGAACACACTTCATTAAACCTTTTTTTCTGGGTGTGTCATACTGGTTATACATGTAATTACAGATTTACCATACACTCAAGGAATCTCATCTCATTTTAGCTAAAAATCTCTTTTCTGCTTTGGGTTTCTATGTAAGACTTTATATTCTGTATGGGGAAAAATATTGTATTCCAATATAGTGTTTCAACAAAGAGGGAAAAATAAAGAAATCTATTAAAAATCCTGTCAGTTTTGTTCAGTAAAGTTTTTTTTTGATTTTTTTTTATAAAAATGTACCAAGAAGTAAACTTCAAAGAAATCAGGTGATGCATATAAAAATAGTTTTCAGTGGCTCTGGAAGGAAAAAATAGCAAAAATAAAAAGGAAATAAATGAAGGGGGAAAAGCGCAAATAATAGTTTCTTTCTTCTTTTTTCACATCACTGAGCATCCTCTAGAGGTTGTTCTGGGATCGCCCTAAAATAAGATAGACAGAGTTGAATTCAGTTCTTACCAGCTATTCAGATTGCAAGCCTAGACTCTGGTTATCATCTCAATTGCCAAAAGCACTTTTTTAGTAGTTCAGTTACATTAAGGGAACATCACTACATAAAAGGAAGTAGAACAGGACTGACACACTGCTCCTCTGGGTGTGCCTTCCTGCGATGGGTTGACTGGTTAGTATCCGTATTTCCAAAAGTGATACAGATGACAAATGAAAATTGTCATGTCATTAGCTTGAGACCAGCAAGTTCCTTTATTTCAAATGCCGATTCCATTTGAGAGAGATCTCTGCTGTATAGCTGCTTTTTTGGATAACAAAAATAAGTTGTTTTATACAACAAATGCACTGCTCAATCTTTGGAACCAAAAAAGCTTTGAGAACTCACCTACAAACCTGCACAGAATTGGTTATTTGTGCAAAGAGCCAATGGCCATTGACCAGAAGAACAAATCGAGTTTAAATTTTAAACTATTTTCTGGTATCACCTATATATCATTCTGCTTTTTTTGCTCTGTCAGCTGCTGGTAACTTATTTCACATTATTAAACTAAAGGTTATCAAAACATACAGGTGATATTATTAAGAAAAAAAAAGTTTGTTTCACGTGTAGAAGGTATGTTGTGTCAGAAAATAAACCAATAAGCTAAAGCTTGCAGCAAGAGAAGCATCCCCATTCCTGGTTTTCAGTGGTTATCTGGTAATATTCTGCTTCCAGCAAGAATGCCTCAGCTCTGTTGCACAGAGCAGCAGACAGTGGGAGGAGCACTGTCTGCTAATGCTGCAAAAGTATCATCTGAAGCACAGAAACCCTGAGCTGGCATCAGCCACTTCCTGAGCTGTACCAGGATGGATCCCAGCAGCAATTTCTGGCAGCACTGCTCACATTGTCCTCTTTCGGTGCACTGCAATGTTGCAAGCAACCATTGAAGGAAAGGAAGAAAGGACTAGGAAGCTCAGAGCTGACAAAAGCTGAAGGGCAATCACCCCCCTAAATCTTATGCCTGATTGATCCAACTAATGAGGCACAAGTTAAACATCTGGTCTGCATCTGATTACCTGTTGGTTGAAAAGGTCTTCCTCTCCATATTCTGTTTCATCTTCTTCTTCTTCATTATCTCGCACGACTACTGATTTAGTAATGCTTCTCACTGCAACCTCCTACACAAAATGACAGATAAGGAGATGGCCAGGAGTCTTTATCTATCTGTTAAGTTTTTGCTATACCATCAATATAATATCCTTATTAAGTTTTGGAGAGTTTAAAGCAACTTGGCCTAGATTTAACAGTAGCTCTGCAAGCAAATACTGGCAATATCCTGCAAACCACAACATCATTACTATTTCTGTGCATTAAAAGGCATGGTAATGTAATTCAGTCACTTGAATTTTGTTTCATTACCCTGGGATTTAAGAGAAGGAAGCAGACATGTTTCAGGTGATAGGTAGTCAATTTTACACAAGGTCACAGCAGACACAGGTAGGAGCTGTGTGAGATACAGTGTAATGTGAGAAACTAAACTTTCTTAGTGTGATTACACAACATAAAGAATTTCCCAATTTCTAATAAATATTCAATGTCAATTGTTTATGTTGATTATTAGCATGGTCTTACAAGCCAGGCACTAAAGAGAATTCTAAAACCCCAGGAAGCTTCCTTTATTACTGAATTATTTTTAACACTCCTAAATAGTGAGAAATTCTTCTGCCTACTTGCACCATGGAAATCACAGGTAAAAATCTCTGGTTGTGGAAAAAGTTGCCCTTAACATACATTCCTAAGCAGGGATACTAAAGGTAACCATAATGAAAACAGATATGAATTTGAATTTTTTTCAGATACTACACAGTTAGTGACCACACAGTTAGAATACTGAGAGTGTTAGCTTTCTATTTGTACCAATTACCCCCACTCCTACCTCATCCTGCCCACAAAGTTCTTCCAGAAAACTGCCAGCAAGAAAGGCAACACAAAAACTGATACAACTGTGGTCTGTTTCCTTTTTTTACTGCTATCAGATTGGGGCATGGTTATGAGTAACAGCCAAGGCACGATTCTCCCTTGCAGAAGTCATCTGCAGGGATAGTTTTAAAAACATTAACTGTGGGCAGATGTAGGAAAATGCAGAATGCTCAGGAACCTCTGCCAAATGAGAACTTATGATATGCTTCTAACATGGAAAAGACAACTATCTTCCTAAAATAATATTTACATTGTAACTCAGAACATCATAGGAACTATATAATGGACTTGCGAATTGCCAGAAATGCCTCTTTTCTTTGTCTCTTCTGAAAGTACATACTCAGATTCCAAACAAATTCTCTACTAGCAGGGTATTCTTCTTGCCCATTGTCTTTGGGCATTATCATGACGATCATAGTTTTCAAAAATATCCCAAAAATGTCAGAGATATGCACACACACGTAATTATTGCAGTGTTATAAGCTGTCATATTAGAAAAAACAGCAGACATCTCACAATCAGGATTTTGTCACTGTCACCTCATCCTCAAATGAAGAGTTTGCGAGATGGGACCCAGCCCATGGACACAGCCTACCTCTCCTTCAGAGTTGACGAGGTATGTGCGGATATTTCCACCGGTGCCCCAGCTGCCTTGGTTCTTCCACACCAGAACAGAAGGGGGGCTGTGAGATACGCCCGCATCTGCACCCCAGATCTAGAGAGAACAGCGAGCTGTAATTAGCTGTTTATCCAATTTTTTATTTTAAATATACATATCCCCCTAATTCTCCTACTTCTCTCTATATACTAGGTTTCTTTTCTGAATTCAAATGGCAGTTTTACCCTACTTTTAACTACACTATTAATTGTAGTAAGGTATTTAAAAAATCTAATATTGCAGTCATGAATTCTTTTCTGAACAAATTTCTCCTACCACTGTCTCAATAACCATACTGTATGGAGCCAAGGCAAAAAGCAGCAGGTAGTTTATCAACTTAACCTTTTATATCTGAACAATTGATACTTAAGTAGAAAGAGCTGCAAGTGATTAAAAGATACATTTATTTCTTCCTAAAAGAACATCTGCTACAGACCGAAAATAAAATGCAAAATTATTGAAAATCAGCTGTTCTACTACAGTTAATGTAATAGAATGTCCTGTCTTAACTACAGTCTACTACTCTGGATGAATGCTCTGAACTGTTCCCAATTCTTTAAGAGATTGAAGCAGGATTATGGTTCTAAACCTGGGCAAAGGTGTTTGGAAACAATAGTCCTTGACTAATCCCCCAAAACCTTTTTCTTCAACTTTCTCTGTGCCCAAAAAATGGTCTAAATACTGAAGTACTAACATAGAAAATAATTTTTTGTTTTGCATTTTTGTAACTGAAATCCTGCTTCTCTAAAGTGAGATCCATGAACCCAAAATTTATACACTAAATCAGGCTGTATCAGACTTCAAGATTTCCAATTGCCACAACATCAACAGAAGAATACATTGCTGATATACTGTAAATACAACTTACTGTAACAGTCTGCCCAGCTCTGAGGACATACTTAGGAGTAAATTTGTAAGCAATTTCATCTCCATCTCCAATTTGTCTTTTCAGTCTCCAGTTACCCAAAGACTGATCCTAATGGAGAGAGTCAGAGAGTTATCCAGAGTGAACAAAACAGAACTAACGGTCATCACAGTCTAGGTATTTGTTATTAAAATAATGGGAATATAAATTTATTTATATAGTTGTTAGACATTTGCATTCTACCTTGAAAGTATTTGCCTATATCCAGTCAGAGTCTAAAGTGTAAATCCCATAAGGTCATTCAGCAAAATTTTAAAGGCTATCCCTTTCACACAACAAAGTTCTGCTAGACAGCAGGCTGTTTCTGTGAGCAGTGTCCCAGCACACATTTACACATTTGGGACACAAATTGTATTCTCTTCCTGCAGCATGTTAGCCCATCATTATGTTCAACTTTTCAAAGGCCCCATTAATTCCTGCAGGATGCTGCACCTTGACATGCTGCTCCTGCTCTCCACATGGCCAGACTTACTCATGCTGCAAAGGGCTGTGCATCATCTCAATTTAGCTCCTCCTTGTTTTCTATAGGTTCTGCTGATGCTCACCTTCTCTGAGTTGTTCTTAAGCTGAACATATTTGCCCTCCAGGTCTACCTCTTCTATGCTGATACTTCCTGTAGCTGAAGCTTGCTGGGACATTTGAAAGCTACTGCTACTGCTGCTGCCACTGATACTTCCTGTGCCGATCCCACTTGTTCCACTGCCGGAAAGCTCCTCTGCTTCAATACGTTTTCTCTTGCCTCGGGAAGAGCGAACAAGTGAAGTGCTGCTGCTGCTACTGCTGGAGGTAGCTCGAGAGACTGTGACACGGGAGGAGGGACTTGGAGAGAGCTTCAACCTTAACACAATCAAGAAAGCATTTTCATTAACTCACCCAGAGAACCATTGACAAAGCTCAGTATCTTCAAGTAACCAGACTGTAATGTGGTCTATGGCTGACAGCATCCTCACTCTGTATGTCAAGAGGACTGCATACATGAGAAGGGGGCTACCCATCCCTGAGGAATGTTCTGGCAGTATGACCATGTGACATGGAAAGCAGTGCTACTGAGAGCACCACTGATCACTTAACCTCTCCCTCCAGTACAGCTACTATTAAACACACTATTCTTGGGCCCTATGATTTAAAACCACAGAAGTACAAGCACTTAAGTAAAAAGATGATATGAAGACCAAGCACAGAGTAATATATTTCACTGTACTCCAAAACCATTACAAAAACCCAAAATAAGGACAGTGTTCAGTTTGAGAACAAGTGTTCCATTCAAGTGTTCCATGCAACAACATTGTGTTGTGAAGTCAATATAACTTCAGTGAAAAGAAATCTGGGCATTCCTGCTCAAGTGGTAAAAAATAAGCACAAGAAATGAAAATAACACTTGTGAGTCCTTAGAAAGGAAAGTGGAATCTTTACGCACCTTTCTTCTTCTCCTTCCAGGAGTTTTCGGTAAGCACTGATCTCCATGTCCAGTGCTAATTTAACATCAAGCAGTTCTTGGTACTCCGTAAGCTGAAGCTGCATCTGGTCCCTCATATCTGTCATTTCCCTCTCCTTTGCATCCAACATCTTCCTAAACTTCTCCCGCTCACCAGCCATCATTTCCTCCAGTTCCCGGATGCGATCTTCTGCTGCACTGGCCTAGGCACACAGCACAAGAAAAAGCTCGCCTGGCATCCATGCAGGTCCACTCAAAAAGTTAAAACCCTGCTCCCTCCCAGATGAACATAACAAAGATTTCTCTGTGTAAAATTCAAAAAATATGAGGGGTCAGAACTGCTAATATATTCACATAAAACAGCTGTGTGCTTGAGATGAAAGCCAATTTAGTCCCATTACCTGTTTCTGAAGACCAGAAAGCTGGTAGCTGAGAGCTTCTATCCTCATGCGAGCCTCCTTCAGCTCCTCTCGAGCTGCACCAGCAGCTTTGTCATTTTGGTCAGAGGACAATTTGGCATTCTCCAGCTGGAAAGAAGTTTTTACACAGCTCACTTGTACTGAGTTAGAAATCCTGCAATAATCTTTTGGCAAAAAATAACAACTATTTAATTCTAAAAAATTTTAAATCGTCTGGTAAGTTTAGGATTAGAACTGCATAACATTAAGAAATTCCTTGAGGACCGAAGGAAAATCTATTTCAGACCTGTTCTCATAGGATTTGCTTATGCTGTTAAAAAATATTCTATTAGCCTTTGCATTATAACAGTATCCTTAGTTTCCAATAAACTGACCATGCACTCTGCTTGTTTGTCCTAAGGCAAATCACACTGTATGACAGCACAGGCTGCCTAAGTAATTCATGTGCTGGTCCAAAAGTTCCCTGGGATGCCCAGACACTAACTCAGTAAAATGCTCCATGGGTATTATGTCTCTGCTGGCTATTTGCAACTCAGGGACTTCCTCAGTCAGAGACAGCATTTTGCTGCTTACTATCTCTCAGTGGATTTCTCAGGCAGGAATTTGTCTCTGCTTTTTTAATTTTTGGGGCAATGAGCTTAGCTCTACATTAAAGAACAATACTTTTTGTTTCTTCTCAATCTGGACATCCTCACTGGACATTCACTGTCCCTGCTCCTACTGAAAAAATAATAAACAATCACTCCTCATTCACCTTCCCCCATGCTATTTATCCTTTTACAGATATCCACTGTATCTTTCACTTCTCCCAATGCATCTCTTTCCCAGGTGAAGTTTTATTTAAAATTTTCTCATCCATGACTTGTTTCCCACTCTAAATTCTGTCAGTCTGCTCCGTATTACTCTTTAGTACCTTTGCAAGAAGCAATAAAACTACCCACAGCACTCCAGATGACATCTTGTCCCACAGGCAAAACAATGTGTTTGGTTTTCTTATCTTTCACTAATAGTTACCAATATATGATCTGTTTTTAATTTTTTGTTAATTTTTTTTGTTTTAATTTTTTGTTAAAGCTAGTGAAAAAGCTTGATTTCTAGTGGTTAATTTTAACTAAAACTGAGAGGGCAAAACCAGGACTCTTACATGGTAAGTTTCATGAAAGCAGAGAGCTAGAAAGAGCATCCTTTACATGCCTTAGAGCTGGACCTCAACAATTTCACCACACCATGGAATCCACTCAAAAACTAAACTGATCCAATTCTAAGAACACTTACAGGCAGATTTTCTTTAGTCACACAGCACAAAGATTTATAAAATCAATCTTCATTATCTCTGCTGTTCACTAGGTTCTGAGCAGCACACACAGAGCCTTCTTCAGGCCACGCATTTTGAAGGAACTTCAACTACACACTCCATTACTTCTTGTAAAGTTTAAAATAAAAAAAAATTTGAAGTCTGACAACCATTCACTACCTTATAGTCATGCTGGCATAGTGCCAAATGCTCATACTTAGAATTTCTATTGCTTATTAGCACAAATCATGATGATCTTTCTTCCAAGCCCTTTTTAAGTATTCAAAAGTCTCAACAAGATCTCCCTGGAGAGTTCTCTTGTCCAGGCTGAACACCCCAGCTCTCTCAACTTTCTCCGTAAGAGGTGCTCCAGTCCTCAGATCACTTTCATGGCCTCCTCTGGACTTTCTCCAGCTGCTCCACATTTGTCCTGTGCAGGAAGTGAGCTTTTATTCAAGACCATCTCATCCTGGAGTTGCTCAGTAGCTAAACCTAATGATTTGCTTTGACATCATATTGCTCCTCAGCTTTCGCTCTCTAACAGGGACACATATTTGTTCAGAAATCACTGAATGAAATTCACAGCTAAACCCCTTTCCCTCCATATTCCAACTTCATCCATAACAACCACCTTTATGCAGGGAAAAAACAGCTTAATTTGTTCACCCCCTGTTCAAAGCTTGTCACTTTTTTCATTTTCTAAGTCTGTATATTGTAGCCATTTTTAACTTTTTTTTTTCTACTGAGGTTCTTCTATCCTGGATCTCCTTCAGACTGTGACAAGTAGCTCCTTGTATAAAGTATTACATGTTCCAGAGTTCTGTGAATAATTCCAACACTGCTGTGTTGGAGGGTTTAATTTTAATTTTGGGGTTTTAGTATCTATTATCTATAGTGTTGCTGCCATAAGTAATATAGTTAAATATTTGTAGATTAGTGTTTCTCAAACCAAATCATCAACCCAAAGAGTTCAAAGGGAGTCTCTGTGAAGGGCTGGGGGGAACAATGTTAGCAGTACCATCATTCTTCCAGTACAAGAGAACAAGAAGTGGCTGTAACTATTGACAAGTATTTTCAACAACCAGAATTGCCAGGATGGGGCTCTGAGCAACCTGGTCTAGTTTAAAGATGTTCCTGTTCAAGGCAGGGGGCTGGACTAGATGACTTTTAAAGGTCCCTTTTAGCCCAAACCACTCTACAATTCTATGATTTCCAAATTATACACCATGGTTTTCATCACCAAAGCTGGTCAAGAAAGATCTGGTATCTTGCCTGAAGTTTCCCTGTCACCAAAGAAATCACAGCTGCATCTAGTAATTTTCCAGTCCCGAACTAACATAATCATTGAAATGCGGCCAGGCTTAGACATATTTAAAAGTGCATTGGTGTGGTTAGGAATACTGCAAAGACCACAGTAAGAGCAAAGTGACAAGGCACCCTTAGACAAGAAGCCCCTTCCAGTGTGTCTATATTCGTTTGCAAGCTCACTGCATCCAAGCAAAAGCCCATACTGAGACACACCCACTTCAAAGCTCTCCAATCTCCCCGTTCAGCTTCTTATGCACAACATATTGCACGTATGCAAGTCTTCCCTACCCCCTCCATTTGTGAAGAAAAACTGATCTACTGATGTAAGAAAAGAACCCTTATAGCAGAAGATATTGTCTAAGCAGCTACTGCATGACATCCACTGTTCCCACTGTGTCTTCTGCAGGGACCAACAACAGCTCCACATGTTTTCTCACTGACCTCTCTTGGCTAAAGCTATTCCTTGCCATTACCTCTAGCTATAACCTCCCTGGAACTGCATCTGCACACAAGTCCTAGGGAAGGCATTTGAACATTGGGACAAAACTTCCTCAAATTACAGTTACTTGTCTCTTTAAGAGCAGTAGAGCTGATAGAAGTGGTTTTTATCTCACAAACTGGGCTTCCAGTCTGACAATGCTGTGGACAGCAGTTGTTACCTTAGCCTGATAGGTCTGCTCCAGCTCCATCTTATACAGTTTGACTTGTTCATCATGTTGACTTCGCAGATCCTCCAGAGCCTGAGTCATTTTGGATTCATACTCCTGTTGACGGCTTGTGTCCACCTCAATCAAACGATGCTCATGTCGTTTTCTTGTTTCCCTTATTTCCTACACACACACAAAAGAAGAGGGACAAATTCCCACACTAAGGTAAACAGTACAAGCAGTTACATTCAGACAACAATTAACTACTGCAGTACTAAATATTCAGTATAATGGAGCTACAGTACTACAGGAATTTAAGCCTGGGAATTGCTGCATGCACTAACAGATTCAAATTATTGTTTTCATTTGCCAGGATGTAATTCTTAAAAGTGATCCAACCTAAAACCAGCTTCAAAAATAGCCATATACCGTCTAAGGAAGGAGCTGTTTTATGCTACACAAGTCAAAATGGGGGGAAGTGAAAAAAACATCAATTTTTGCATAGCAAAGAGATCCATATGCTGCACTACAAACCCTGTCCTTCTCAATATACATCCTGACATTACAATAGCGGTCTACAAGGAATCAGATGAAAATGAACACCTTTTGTGAACATTATATGTATTAAAAAATAATTCTAGAGGAAAAACTACATCTTCAAATTTCACTCAAGCACATGTGGATCTCATCTATATTCTAGATATACTTCAACACCTCTTCTTACTAGATTTTTATTAGAGTATTAATAAAGCAGCAACTCAAGCAATTCTGAAGGCATAATTTTTTATGATCAGAGTTCGTACTAAGAAATTTTCATTTTTATAAATGTATGAGTTTTCTGTGCTTAAGAACACTGGTTGCAAACTAGTAAGGTAAGGCTTACTCAGGCACTTATTCATGCAGAGACCTGGCCAGGCCTGAATATCTGGTATGAGAAAAACAATTTCTTCCTTCAGGGCAGGACAAACAACCAAGGAGTGGTTCTGAGTACTGGGAGGAGGCCTGAAGTTAGCGCAGGGCCATGAGGAACAGTAACAAGTGAAGCAAGGCTCAGTTTTGCTAGAGCGGAGTCATAGCAGGGCAACACATGTTCAAAGCAACTTCACTAGCTGTTTTGTACAAATGCTCTACATCTAAAAATAGATCCCAAGAAACATGTCCTTTTACTAGCAGCAATGCTCTGAAGTGATATGGAAGAAGCTTTTCTTTCTGTGGTTAATTTTTACACCAAGAAAACTAGCAAGCAGCAGTCTCTCAGTTACTGTAGGCAATGGCAGCTCAGAAGCTGCAGGAATGTTCTAAGGGACTCCAAGGGATCAGGTGAAGGGCTGAGCTGATCCAGCAGCTCAACACCACTAGAATAAGCAGGCCTCGCCACATTCCCAGTCACAATGTCTCAATTCTAATGGAGATTTGGACCCTTCAGTGAACCAAATCAATTCACTACAATAAAGGAATCAATTTCTTCACTGCTTCATGTGTTGACTTGGTGCATAGCAGAATCAAAGAGCTTCAGGAATAGCTACAGAACACCCACCCTTGAGCACAGCAAGCTTTAGGATTAGCTTCTGCTGTGTTATTTAGCTTCACCTTCAGTCAACAGCAACACATTCTCTCCAAGAAGAAAAGTTATTTTAAGGTCCTACAACCAAACAAGGATTTGTCATTGCAGTCAGTGTACCAATCCAAACTCTCCAGGGCATGGAAGTGAGACAATGGTCAGTACATCTCAGGGTGATCTCCCTGGTAGGTTTCTTTGCCCTGCTCCAGTCCCTGTCCCTAGCCACACAGCCCTGTCCTATCCCTTAAACCAGTCTGAGCACTCATTTGGATCCTGTGGTAAAACAACTCAGCCACTAAGCAGTCAAAAATTAAACCCAACCAAAAAAACTTTAGTATCTTTCTAGTTAATCTAGAAGAGGCTAGGTGAACGGTGAGCTAAGCATCACACCTAGAGCAGGTGAGATGAACAGCAGAAGCATGTGGCAACTGCTCAGCAGCCACTCATTGAATGAGCTTGCAGAAGCACCAGAGATGGAATAAACAGATATAACACTTTGCATCTGGTACAGAGAGAAAGTCATGCTTCCCTTTCCCAATTCCCACTATTACAAAAATTTTGGTCTTCACTAGAACCATTCACTTAACAGACAGAAAACTACCTCTGCAATAAGCAAAGCAGTTGCATACTGTTCTAGTCAATAAAAATAGGTTATAATCAGGTCCACCAACCAAAGCTTGTGTAAGTAAAGAGCAGGGCCATGCAACCAGGTCCAGAGAGAGGGAACAAGGTTTTCCCTTTCCCACAGCAGTCAGATGGCTCCATGAGTTCACCTGCCCATGGAACAATACTCTTTGTCACCTGGCTCTCATACTGACTCCATCACTGATTTACCATGTTTTTACATGGTAAATGTAAATAGAGGTGTAAAACCTTCATCTATTTTATTACTCAACACATTTATAGATGGATAATACTGATTTTCTCTACCTAGACTAGTTAGCAGTTGCTCACAGTCAATTTGATTAAAAGCTACATTAACTTTGGACAGTGGCAAGATTACTAGAATGATAATACCTCCTCAAATACATTCTTCCTGAAATCCAGATCCTCTTGCAAACTCTGGCACCGATTTTCCAGGTCCACACGCATAAGTGTCTCCTTCTCCAACTGCTTCTTTGCCACAGCATGACCATCTTCAGCCTAGTAAAGAATTTTTAAGATAATTTTGTCTGGATTCTTACCTTTCATCCATAAACCTTTTATGGTCATCGTCTGATGTCTTTGGACCAGTTACTCACAATAACAAATCTAGTGTCAAGCCACTGATTTAAAGAAAACCAACCCACACCATCACCAGAAAGAAACACAAGTAATAAACAAAAGCCCTACCAAAAAAAAAGAAAAAGTGTGTGCACGTGTGTATGTGTATGCTAACTTGTATTTAAACCAAGCTTATATGTCTGCATACCAGTTATTTAAAATGTAGGATCTGATACAGGAGCTGAGGATTATTAATTCCTTGAGCACATGTTGCACTTTATTTTTCTTGCTAGCATGGTCCTACTGGGTATTCCAGCACAAGCGTATAATTATGCAGGACCTTACAAAGGACAACATTTAATAACCCAACATCTCATGAATATAGAAACATCAGAAATTTTTAAACAAAAGTTTCTGATGAGCAAAATGTCTAAAACACTGTGTTGCTTTGGTTGTTTTACATAGATTTCTTATAATTTAGTTTTGTATCCAAGAGGATCAACCAAAGGTTCATCAGTAACCAAGGCGGATCATTGATGTTCAGACTATAAACTAACTGCAAAGAAAAAAGGGAATTTATGCTACACAGCCCTTCCTGTGCTGAAGCAAGAGAGCATTCCCTTTCATACCTTAGCAAGCTGGGCACGCAGATCAGCCACCTCTGCTTCCAGACTGCGTTTCTCATTCAGGACAGTATTGAGTTCTGCTTCACTTCTATGGAAGAGAACTTCCAGATCCTTGATGCGACCCTGAGCCACAGACAAATCTGCATCTTTCTTCTTGTAGCTGGAAAAAAAAGTACATTATATTTATACATGGGTGCCCACCCATCCTGAGCACATCCTGGTTATAGCCACGGGTATTATGTTACTAGACACCTTTTATCAAGCCCAGCTCGCCACTATATGGCTCCTGCAGTAACCTGCAAATGCTGCTGATCATTGACCTGGAACATCCCCAACATGTGCAGCCGGTACCATGTTCTGTAAATGCATGGCATGCTAAAAAACATGTTATGGACAGACAAGGGAAAAACAAGAAGGCAACTCTGGCAGCTAAGAGATGGTAATACATACAAGGTGTAAACAGTACTTTTTCATCTGGCAGCTACATAGCTGATATCTTTTACTTTGGAGTACAGCCCATGAAGCAAAGTACATGCAATGGCCAAAGAGGCCTGAACAACCCCCGTGTTTTATATCTGATGTGGTCAAGCCTATTCCTCATTATGTATTCCCACAAAAAGTAGTAAAATAAAATAATCCACTATGGAAATGTGGTCACCTTTCAGGAATAAACCAGCATTTCTTCAGCAGTATTCATTATGGGCAAAGCACGTCTGAGCACTTAAATACCATTATTTGAGCTGTTATATTCAACTTGCAGATATGATCAAGGTCTCCCCACCAAGTAATTTTATTAGCCTTTTCATCTAACATAGTGACTTTCTGCAGCTTTTCTCAGCATGTATCATTATGTTATTAAATAATTGTTCTGTTATGTCCTGTAATGCTTCCTTGTTGCTGCCTAAGCTCGCTGTTCTAGCTTGACACCACATGGGATGGTGGGAACCATTTTAAATTTTTTTTCTCTTAAGTCATTGCAGACAATTTTTCTCCTTTCCTTTCCTCAAACTTCTAATCTAGGGATCTGTAATTTACACCTGTGGTCCATGAGCTGTTTTTAAGGGTCCACCAAATTAACTTTGAAGAGAATTCCTACTACATCTAGGCATTTAAAAGCTCTGTATTCAATCTGCAACTCTAAACATGGAAAATAACTATTATGTTCGCAAAGAAGAAAAAAAAAAAAAAAGCTGAAAACCGCTGTTCTAGATCCAGCCCAGATCCTGAAGCCTGGTTCCCAAACACCTCATCACTTGTACTGTCTTCCTGAATTTCTGATTTGCCTGAATTGGGCAGAATTATTTTACCAAAATCCTTCGTTATGGGGTAGTGGTGTGCCCTACATACAATATTTCTTTACATGGTTCAGCACGGTGTACATTTTTTTTTAAGTTGACATCTTTATTTTGTGATGCATTCAGCTTCTGTTTTTTCTCTCTATTTCATGGTGTAGATCTTGGAATCTGTTTTCATATAATTGTGAGCAATTTTTCTTATCATCAGTCCAATCTGTTACTATGAATTCTGTTCTGTAACATATGTGCAGTGTCTTCGAACTCAACAGATTGCTGAAGGCACAGACAAAACATGGCTTCTACTTAAAGACAATTATTTAGCAGCAATTGGAAGGTCACAAAGACTGTGTTATACATATGTTGTAAAACATGCCACTGTGCCTGTATCACAACCAAGGAGACCCAGGGAGCCTGTGCAAGACCCAAAGCGCAAATGTCACTTCTCTCTGAGTATGAACAGCAGTATGTGCTCACACAGCCTCCTGCTTCCCCCTAGCTGCAGAAGCCAGGCAGCAAGCAACTGCTTCTAGGGATGGGAATGAATAAAAGTGTTTGAGGTACAGCTTAACAAAGAACCATAGAGCATTCTTGACAGTGATAAGTAACTTCGGCCCTTTCAAGGGCCATTTTAATTTTTCAAGCCATTTTAATTTTTATTTTCACTTATACTTTCAGCCTGGTTTATTGTCTTCATGCAAAAATGTGATAGAGGTTTTACAAATGCTTTTGGGGGGGTCTCTGAGATTTTAAAAGTTCCCACAAGCAGTCAATCCACCTGGTGAGATGGGTCAATGCTTCAAGGAACACGAAGTTAGGGTAATGCTCAAGAGCTCTTTTTTTCCAGAAAGAGCTACATTTGCTCAAGGGAAATGTTTCAGTGACCACATGTAGTGGGTCTAGCATAAAACCGTAAGTTCTTTTCATCCATCTCTGGGAACACAGGTCTTCTTCCTCTTTGCTGGTGGCAAAGGCTCTTCATCATTCTCATCTCTCTCTGTTCAAACTTCTCATGGAATCACGACTACTTCAACATCTGCTTGCCTCACCATGGATGCCTTTGCTCATGTCTACAACCTCCCATGCTTTTCAATGATTTACACAGATATTCCAGTGCATCATAGCCCACCACAATGGCCTACAGAGGAATTTCAACCCAAGACTAAGGCATCTCCTCGTTCTCCTCCCATCTGGGATTTTGACTCCTTTACTGAGCTTCATGTCTCCTGTTGTTCTCTCTAGGTATCTCCACTCTTTCCTTTCTCCAACTCAAGAGAGGATTGACGTTTGCAGGATTCATCTGCCAACTAAAAGAATTAATATCCTGCCCAGACTACAGATGGTCATGTGATCTTTACAAAGAAGCAGCCAGAGGATTTTTTCAGTGGCCGTGCTAGTGGGGGGCAGGATCTCAGCAGCCAGGCTAGGACTCCACAGCAGCATGCTGCAGGCTGATGGCTTCCCCTCCCCCTGCCTGGCAGAATTTCAGCTGAAGCCCAGGCCCGCCTGGCTGTGCAGGGGGCAGGAACCCAGCCTGGACAGTGCTGCAGCAGAGGCAGGGCTTGGCCCAGTCCAGCCAGGCCTGCAAGCCACGCAGCGCAGCGGGGCCGGCCTGGCGAGCACCAGTTACCTGTTCAAAGCTGGAAACGAGAGAGCTTTCCAGGGTTTGTTTATTCTGAAACGTGATTCACAGAGATGTGTCTACCTTTCTTAAGTGGTTTGACAGCACGTCAATATTCAAAACTAGCAGCTGATTGGTTCTGTTGGATCTGGAGGAAGCTGTCAGCAGTCCTCACAGAGAATCACTTATGTAACTGATGGATTTTCTCTTTAACTAAAAACCAAGCTATACCAAACTATGTTAAGCCATGACACCACAGAATCACAGCATTGTTTGGGTTGGAAGAGACCTTAGAGCCGATCTTGTTCCACCCCCATCATGTTCCAAACCACATCCAGCCTGGCCTTGGACACTTTCAGGGATGGGGCACCCACAACTGCTCTGGGCAACCCGTGCCAGGCCTTCACCACCCTCACAGGGAAGAATTTGTTTCTAATATCAAATCTAAACCTACTGTATTTCAGTCTGAAGCCACGTCCTGTTGTCCTGTCCCTACATGTGGGGTAGGTAGCAGGCAGAGGAAGCCACCGCATGACATTCACCCCTCTCAGAGTTGGGAGCATGCAGCTCCAGCAGAAGACTGCTAAAGCAAGCAGAATGATGGCATCTGACAGATACTGACCTTCAGACCTGGCTCGACCTGGGGAAAAGTGATGCTGGTAAGGATATGAACAGACACTTCATGAACACCAGGACAGGAGACTTTCCTTAACCATGCCAGAGTTACCTCTGCTATCAATGCATAGATCTTATTCATTTCACCAGTTCTGGTTCAACAGTCTTGTGGGAGGGTGGTGTTCTACCCAAGCAGAAGTGTTGTGCACCTCACCAGTAAATTAATTGTTCTCATCCATACCTCATCCACTTATATCCTCTCTCTAGTAGTCAAAAGTTTTGTCAAACATCAACTGCACCACACATTTTGGCTGGCTGCTCTTTCTCATTAGAAGGAAGTGCTTCCTCCCCCTTGTCCCCCTCTTGCCCTAGTTTCACATTCAGTTTCCAGTGGGTCTCTGGAAGTCTTATGGAGATGGCTCCTGACATAACAGGAGCCAACAGGGAAACCTACATGAAATACCTTCAAGAAATTAAGGGGCCTTCATCTAAGAAGATGATACAGCAACAGTCCAGCTGTTTCTCTACACCAATGCATGCAGGGTGGGCAATAAATAGGAAGAGCTGGAAGCCACTGTGCTGCTGGAAAGTTGCAACCCAGTTGCTGGTAAACTCATGACCGGACTTCAACTATCAACAGCTACAGGCTGTCAAGAAGGGACAGGCAAGGAAGGAGGGGTGAAAGGGTTGCTCTCCCCAAGAAGTGGATTGAATGTGACGGGCTGTCTCTAAAGATCAGCCACAAGCATTTTGAAAGCCTATTGTAAGAATCAGAGACAGAGACAACAATGGGAATCCTTTTGGTTGGCATCTACTCCTGGCTGACTGATCAAGTGGAGCCTTTTTGCTCCAGCTACAGGAGGCATTGCACTCACAGCACTCACAGACTCATCCTGCTGTGGAACCTCAGCCATTCACATCTGCTGGAAAAGTAGCAAGGCAAGCTGTAGGCAATCGAGGAGGCTGCTGGAGAGCACTGAGGTTAGCTTGTCAAGCCAGGTAGTAAATGACTCTACCAGATGGGATGAGATACTGGACTTGATAGTCACCAATACAAGTGAGCCAATTGGTGATGCCAAGACAAGAGGCAGTCCAGGAGCATGCAGTCCTGAGAACCATGGGTCAAGTGAAGAATAATGAAAAATGAATTTTAGGAAAGCAAACTTCCTACTATTCAAGGAACTGGTTAATAGCACCCCCTGGAAAACTGCTCTCAGAGACAAAGGAGAAGATCTTTTAGGAAGTTTTCTAGAGCACAAGAGCTCTTGATCCTCAGGACTGGAAGGCAAGAGACCAGTATGGATGAGTTGAGACCAGCAGGTGAAACTAAAAGGCAAGAAGATAATGAAGAGGCAGTATTAGTATGGGCTGGTATCCTGGCAAGAGTATGGAGACATTGCCTGGTTGTCTAGGGATAGGGTCAGTAAGGCCAAGGTGCAGTTGAAGCTGAACTTGGCAAGGGACACCAAGAATAACCAGAAGAGCTTCCGCAGGTATGTCAGTCAGAAAAGAAAGGTCAAAGCAAGTATACTTCTTCGATGAAGAAGACTGGCAAAGTGGTAATAACAGACAAGAAGAAGGTTGATGTACTCAACAACTACTTTGCCTCAGCCTTCAATGGCAACCTCTCCAGTAGACGGACCACAAAACAGGAACTAGGAAGGCAAAATAGAGGAGGTTAGGTTTGTGACCACCCAAGAAACCTGAATATATCTAAATCTATGGGACTTGACAAGATACACCCCAGAGTCCTAAGGAATTGGCTGATGCAGCTGCCAAGCCACTCTCCATGACATTTGAAAACTCATGGCAGTCAGAAGAAGACCCAAGTAACAGAAATGCACCCGTTTTTCAAAAGGGTGGGAAGGAAGACTTCAGGAGTTATTGACCTGCCAGCTACACCTCTGTACCTGGGAACATCACAGAACAGATCCTCCTAGAAGCTCTGCTAAGGCACACGGAGCACAGGGAAGTGATTCAAGACATGTAGTACAGTTTCTCCACGTTCTGCTTGGCCTTTCCTTGTCCACTGATGGATTCACTTCATCCCAGAAGGGCTATGAATGTTGTCTGTCTAGACTTCTGTAGGGCCTTTAGTAAAGTCCCCCCATAACACCCTTCTCTGATAACTGAACAGGTAAAATTAGACAAAAGGCATCAATGAAGAGAAGTAAACATAAAAGAATTTGAAAATTCAGAGTCAATTTGGCTTTTGTAAAGGAAGACAAGGAGCATAAGCAGGGGTAGGAACCCTGCAGAGAAGGGCTCTGAGAGGGCCTTACTACACCTCTGCCCAAAGAGACCACAGCAAATCTGGTTACCACCAAAAGCTTCTGAGTTCTGTAGCACACCTGCCACTCACTGGGGTCTTGGGAGACATGTCTGAGTCTGATGCAAAATACTATCCAGAGCTTATCTTTCTTCACACATCAGCAGCTCAGAAGCACTCAAAATGCAACTGTGTTTAAGAAATTATTAATAAATAAAATACAGAACAAGACATTGAACACTGTTATGGTATAATAGCATCTTGAATACTGGCTGAAGTTCCAATTCTGCAGCTTTCCTTCCCAAGAAGATACACTAAATCAGGAAAAATGACAGAAAGGATAAAACGTTGATTGAAAGCTTCAGGAGTAGACACAACTAAGCAGTAAGAGGTTTCCACTTGAAAAAAGAGATCATTAAAGAGAAAAATATTAGGAGATATGAAGGACAATACAAAAATAAAGGGATAAATGAACAAATGAAACTGGGCAGGCAGATTGAACAACATGTTTATATAATACATAGGTAAGCTCAGAATCCCCTTGCTATGTCCAAGAACTCCACAGACTCAGAACACTGGTCACATTATGAAATGTAAACCCATGATGGCTATTATACAGAATCCAACTGGACATCAGGAAGTCCCTTAGCTGACGGGAATTGCTGAACACTGGAAGAGTATCCCAGAGAACTGCTACTATGCATGTTACATTCTTCTCTTCTCTAGACAAATGGCTTTTAACAGACATCGATTAAAAGGCTAAGTAGACCTTTGGTCCAATCCAATACAAACTACTCTAGAAAAAGCCTTGGGATGCTTCTTCTTGACTTACTAGGCAAAATTATGTGCGATTGTCTCAAACACTAAAACTCCCCCCAAAAATGTTACAACATTAGTAACACAGTAAGAGAAAAAAAAATCCAAACTAAACAAAATATGCGCCCCAGAATCCAAACCTTGGGAGCTGAATTTGCACTCACATGGAACCCTGAGGTAGTGTAATCTGTAGGTATCTGAGCAAGATACAGAAAGACATAAACAGAAGTGCTCTGAAGGCCATTACATTGACAGAAAACCTTGTTCTTTCCTAGATCACAGGCCCTGTCCCAAATCCTTGTGTCCCATCCAAGGCTCTTGATGCAGGCTGGTCAGCTGCCTCACAATCTGAAATTGTGCAAGTAGACAGCCCCAGAAAGGAACTAAAAGCAAGGTAAGCCTCAGGCTCCTTGGGACACAAAGTAGGCCTGATGTTACCACCTCCAACCATACCCTGTGGCTTCCCTGAAATATCTTCCGTGCCTTCAGGAGAAGGCTTCAGGGCTTTCCATGCTCACAAACCCAGGCTTTGGGAAAAAAAAAGAAAGGGCAAATCTGCTCTTAAAACAGTAGGTTGACTGTGATCCTATGTCTCAAGGGAAGTCTATTATCTCCTGTTCCAGCAACCCAACCTATTCCAAGCAAACAACAGAATGGCAGCGTTTGGGATCCATCCTGGCCAGACTGTGCTGGCATCCTTAAATCTCTCCTCTTTCATGAGCTTGAAAGAGAGACAGAGGTAATAGTAGGGAATATAAAATCATGCAATAATGTACTCTTCCACTAAACACAGTTCTCAAAGCAAGTTTGGTCTGAGAGAAGCACCATCTGACTGTCAGCATAGACAGGGAAGGTTCAGTAATGAGCTAGATGGCAGTGAAACACTGCAAATAAAAAAAAATATAAGTTGCACTTGCAAGAGTTTGGCTACATCACAAACTAGACACCCCACGAACACTCCAAGTACATTACAAGTATTTCAATGGACTGGAAGGAATTTGGTAGAAGGAACTTTGAAGCTGAAGAGAATTCAACTCTACTGCTATGAACTGTAAATACAGAGAGAAACCCAGAAAACCAGGTGTTTTTTCCTCAACTATCGCAGAAGACAAGCAAACAAAAAGCTGAAATTAGTTTGGTAGAATTGGTCATTGAAGTGATTGGTAAGGGGCAACTCAATTGTCCAGACAACGGATGAGGGAGGTGATCCAAGGGAAAACACCATCTCCATCACTTTACATGCATAATTTTCTATAACAAAGTATTTATAATATCTCTTAGGGCTGGCAAAAGTCTAAAGAACAGGAATCAACTGGATTCTCATTACCTGCCAAATGAAGATACTTCTTACAAGGATACCTTAATGAAAACAGAGAAATATCATCTCGCAAAACATGAGAGGTGAACCAAATTCCCAGTTACTACTGTTGCTCTCTTCTGGAGTTTACTTCAAAAGCCAAGCTATCACGAGATGAGAGAGACAACCCAAAGTCCATGTGATGCCAACTGCCACACAAAATATACTATCCAAAATAAATGCCAAAACTTCTGGCCTGAGGCTTTGAAGAGGAAAAACAGTCCCAACAGGAACATTCCAGTAGGGCTGGGTGGGATTCATCTCACTGCACTTCAGGGGTTTGACAGCTGACCTAGTTACCAGAGGGATTTTCCATGGTTAACGAAAGCTGAGCTACCAAGTCCACAAATACCAGTGCACAGGTTGCCTGAGCACATGCAGGCCTATGGGATAGGCTTCAACAGACCTGACACCGACTCACTCAAATGCAGATGCTTTCACTATCACTATTTCCTATTTGGACAGTTGTTTTAGGGCAAATTCCCTAAAACAGTATTTCCAATGGCTGACTTTAAAAAAAGGGCCCAGCATAGAAAATTAGTATCCAGTAACATAGCAAAATTCAGGGAGAAAACATGAAATACTTTATCATAAACCAACTAGTTAGTCAGAAAAAAAAATACAAAGGAGGGAAACACTTAAGTCCTTTTATAAGCACTTAGTCGCAAATGAAGAAGGATGAGAGACTTATGATAGGCCTTAGTGACACTGTCAGGTTAAAAGCTAATTTATGGCCGACATCAATGATAAACAGGTGATGTACATAATGACCTGCTCAGGAAAAATCTGTAATTCCCAAATTTTATATAGTAAAATAAGTTCCAAAATTCAATTAGAAGCAAAAATTTATTTTTCACCACATATATTAATTTTAAAATGAAGTTTCTACTGCAAAACAGTATTTGATTACAAATAATTTCCATGGGAATTGAAATAATGGACTCTACTTGGCTTCAGGAACTAGCTTGTTATGCCAATTCTCTGTGATGCAAACTGAACAGCAGTTTTAAAAAATTTAGTCAGTACAAGGTCTTTTTCCAGCACATTTCCATTGTAGCTTCATGTCTTTTCAAAGCAACACTGTTTCCATATTCCCAAACTGCTCAGGGCCAACCCTTTCCCTTCCATTTCTTCCATCATACAGTGAACCAGACAATAAAAATCATGAATTAACCCTCCTTGGATGGATCAGTTTTAATCTAGACTCTTTCTCAATCCAGTTTACCAAGCAGCTGCACACACACATGTTCATGTGGAGGTATGACAGGACGAAGCAGGCACAGCCATTTGTTTGAGCCTTAAATCACATGACATTCATGTTACATTTACAAATACACTTGTGCATATATTGCTGGAATTCTGGGCTCTGACCAGCTGTACCACCAAGCTGAAGGATTTTCCCTCTGACAAACCTATATCCTCTCATGAATCTGCTTCCAAAAGGCATTTTAAGAAGCATCATTAGTATCATTTCCACAGCAAATATCGCCCATTCTAATTAAAAGAAAAATAATTGAATGGTATCCTCACCTTTTATTGAACTCCTCAAGTTCTGCTCTCAGTTTTCCTATTTCAATTTGTAATCTAGCCCTCTCTTTGGCAGTTTCATCCAGAACCCTTCGAGCATCAGCCAGTTCAGATTCATAGAGACTCTTGATTCCGCTCACCTAAGGGGAAAAAAAAAGTATTTGGGTATGAGAACATCCCAATGACTATCAAAGAACTGAAACATAGGACCAGGTTACACACAGGTTTCTTTGAAAAAGGTTATATTATATGATTTCTGCCATTTAAGAACATTCTATATTGAACATTTTCAATTAACAAGCAACCAAAGATTTAGTTTCTATTACCACTATGACAAAACATACTATGTTTGAAATGTGCAAACATTCCCAAGAGATAAACTGAACCAGATCAGTGATCCCTACAATCTCAGCTTCAATTATTTGCCTTATTCCCAATACTGCTGCTTTGGGAGGTTTATTTAAACACTTGACATTCTGTGGAATACAAGTCCAAGGGTCCATTTTGATTCTGCTGCTCTTCCACTATCAAGCATCTGCAACCAGATGAACTGTTCAGAAATGAGCTTCCACTCTTGTTCTCTACCTCAGAGGATAAAGAACTACAGACTTCTCCCTGCCTCAAAATAATATATCATATAATCACTGATACAGATTGCATGAGGCACCTCAAAGTCTTCTATACCTTTATATTTTTTAGAAGGCAAGATTATTTGAAAGGTATATCAGCTAAAATGTACAGACCATGTAAGATTGTTGCTTTCACTTTTGGGAGAAGACACCAGAATAACTTTCACAGAATCATAGAATATGCTGAGTTAGACCTGTCAGGAGCATTGAGTCCAACTCCTGGCCCTGCACCCCAACAATCCCATACTGTGCCTGAAAGTGCTGTCCAAATGCTCCTTGAGCTCTGGCCTTGGTGTTGTGAGCACTTCCCTGGGGAGCCTGTCCAGTGCCCAACCACCTCTGGGGAAAAAAACTTTCAGATATCCAAGCTAAATCTCCCCTGACTCAACTTCATGCTGTTTTCTCAAGCTCTGTCATTGGGCACAAGACTGTAGAGACTGGTACCTGCCCCTCACAAGGAGGCTGAAGACTGCACTGAGGTGTCCCCTTCTCCAGGCTGAACAAACCAAGCCCTCAGCAGCTCCTCATACAGCTTCCCCTCTAGACCCTTCCCCATCCTTGTGGCCCTCCTTAGGACACTCGCTATTAGCTTAATGTCTTTTTTATGCTGTGGTGCCCAAAACTGTCCCCAGAACTCAAGGTGAGGCTGCTGCAGTGCAGAGCAGAGACACAATCCCCTCCCTCACCCAGTTGGCCCGATGCCCTCCAGGACATGGTTGGCCCTCCTGGCTCCAGGGCACTGCTGACTCAGATCCAAGTTGCCATCAACCCCCAGGTCCCTTTCTGTAGCCCCTCTTCAGCTTCTTGTTCTCCAGATGAGATGGTTCCACATAACCATGGCTACCCTGTCCCAGAAGCAGCATCTGACACTTGTCCTTTTTAAACTTTACACGGTTATTGATTTCCCATCTCTCTGATTTGTCAGTATTTCTCTGCCAGGCATCTCTGCCCTTGCAGGTGTTGACAGCTCCTCCCAATTTACTGTCATTGGCAAACATTTTAGTATTCCTTTGAGTCCTGTATTCAAGGGTCATTGACGAAGATGTTGATGGGTTGAGGCTGGAGACCCACAGAACTCCACTTGTGACCAATGTCAGCCTGATGTCACCCCCATCACTATAATCCATTGTGCCCAACTCGAGAGCCAGTTGCTCACCCATTACGTGACAGGGTTATCCAGCTGTAAGCTGGACATTTAGTCAGGTGGATCCCATCTCTCTGAAGCAGTTGTGAATCCTGAAAGACAGTGCCATGGTCACAGAATCACAGAAAGGGCTGGCCTGGCAAAGACCTTAAAACCCATCTCATTCCACCCCCTGCCATGCACAGGGTCACCTTCCACTATCCCAGGTTGTTCCAAGCCTCAATCTGGCCTGAACATTTCCTGGGATGGGGCAGCTACAGCTTCTCTGAACAGAGCAGAGGGACAGAATCCCCCCCATCCCCTGCTGTCCATACTAGGGGCTCAGGCCAGCACAGAGGGAGTTTCTGGGGGCTCATGGCCAGTACAGGTTGAGCCTTTCACCCACTAACACCCCCAACTCCTCCCCAGAACTACTCTCAATCAATTCTCCACCCAGCCTAAATCTGTGCTTGGGGTTTGCTGTAGAATCCAAAACCCTGTTGCTAACAGCAGTTGCGCAATCCAGAGTTGCTCTGCAGGGTCTGCTCGGTTATCCTCAAGCCCTTCACTCTCCCCATAACACCTGGGCTCTGATGCCACTGACAATCACTGTCTTGGTTTGAAAGACAGGTGTCTACCTAGGAAGGCAGGAACCTCCCTTGGAATGGAACATGTGATCCCCTTCCCTTCAAATTATTATACCTTTGAAATTATGGGACTTCAGGCAAAGATATGGGAAAAAGAACATAATTTTTTTTACTGGTATATATATGTGTATAAAATAGACAAACAACAACAATAGCAGCAGCAACAACAGAACCACAGACCCAGTCAGTCCCAGCCTTCTCTGGGTCATGGGCACATTCCCCTTGGTGCAATTCCGGGCACAGCCGGCAGGGGCGCTGGTGGCTCCCGGCCGGGCAGGGCGGGTGCGATGATTCCCCCACGCCTGCAGGGGGCGCTGTGGTGGGAGCTGAGCCTCTACACCCGG
>VXBI01012029.1:187122-234155 GCA_013397375.1 Toxostoma redivivum
GGCAGGGGGGGGGGGGGGAGGGGAGAGAGAGAGAAAGGCAGAGAGCCGCTTCCTCTGCAAACCCTCAGCGGACAGCCAGTCTCAGTGCCACTTGGGAAGCTGAACGGACTGCAGCAGGAACCTTAGAGCAGCAAGCTGGAACAGCAGAGGCAGGCACACCCAGGGTGGCAAACAAACTGTAGCAAAAACTCAGGAGCTGTGCCAGGAGCCACAGGGGTGGGACAGACCCAGGGTGTCCCTTAAACTGTAGAAAAAAGAAGCAGCAGCAAACAGCGGGGCTGGACAGTGGCAGCCAGGAGACACTCCCCCCTAGGTGCTCAGGGTCCCAGGTTTTCCCCGGGGCACCCCAATAGTGGTGAGGGTCCTTCCCATCGAGGCCAGCTGCTGAAAAGGTCCCAGTTCAACAGACACTCTTATGAGCAAAGGCTCCTCCATGGTAGGAGAAGCAGTGCAGGACAGAACTTAGCGGTGGCAGCAAATTCTCCCCGCTGTAGCAGCAGCCCAACCATCTCCCCTTCAATCCTGGGAGCAAGCAAGGAGCTGAGCCCAGTCCCTAAACCCCCAGCCAAAATCTCAGTGCCTCTGCACTTCTCAAAAGAAAGCCACACAGATTAGAGACTGCAGACAGCTCCATCCCTTCTCCTCATCTTGGCTGCATTCTTCCTCTTTCTCAAGTATCTATAGTTCCGGTCTCTTAAGCAAAAAATGGGAGAAAAAGAAAAGGGAGGAAGGGAGGGAGGAGAGGAGGGAGGAAAAAAACCAAGCCCTAACCTCCAACAATCACCCATGTAGTCATGTCTGATACTCTTCAGGTCCCTCTTACCACTAGCACTGATCCCTTTGTTGAAGAGCAGAAGGGGGATAAAACTCATATGGCCATGTGAGCCTCAGCAGCCTCTCTACAACATCCAGAATAAAAGCCCTGGGAAGCAGCAACGAACCTTCTCAGATAACAGGTTAGGCCAGCAAATGGGCCCTTCAACTGTGAAAATGGAAACCCCATCTGAGGCCAATAGAAAAAATGAAAATAAAATCTCAAAATGGAGTTCAGCAGAAAACAAAAGGACATGCTGCAGCCCAATCCACTTCATGTCCATGTGCATCCAAGCATAAATCTTCCTGTACAAAGGCCAACGTAGATACCCATACTGCACTACAAATGTGCTTTCACTTTCCCCCTCTCTTTTGCTGGCAAAAGAGCCTGCAAGTTTGTAATTGGGCAACACAAGGAACAAGGAAATAGAAAAAGAAAACAGATGTTTCCATAGCAGACTTTGAAAGACATAATTGCTCAATGCTTACACCTACCTGTGCTGGGAGCATTCAAAGCTCACTAGGCAGTGGGTAAAGGGCAGACATATCGACACAGACTCTCCCAAAGCAACCACTTGAGAAAAGCTGCGAGATGTCACTCCATGAAGACTTGAAACGCCTCAAGAAAGCATTGACCCAGCATGCTAGGCAAGAAACACGTTCCATTCACTTGTGGATACAAGTAACTCCAGACAAATTTAGTGATGCAAATCTCATTAGCCTACATTAATGTACAAAACACAACTGTATTCCCACCAGGTGTGGCTCAGTATGTTCTTATTTAGCCAGTTACAGATGGAAAGAGGACTGCCAGTCAACTATGGCTCAGACTCAACAAGAATATCAGTCAAGTTCTTAAGAACAATAAAGATGTGTGTTATGCTCCCTCTCAGACAATGTCTACAGCACCAGAAAACCATTTAACCAAACAATTTAGAGGATGCAACTTGAGTAACCCAATGTCCACAGCAGCATCTGAGCATGTATTTTGCAGGTGGCAACTAGGCAACACCAGACTCTCATATCCTGGTCATGACAGTAGGTCTGGTCACTATACATGGTGCACACAAAGAGCATGGTAGCTCCAACATTGGCAGGTAAGAGGAAACCGTTTGAGTTCACACCCACAGAGATGGGAAGGCACAGGCGAAGAGGGAACCCCCATAGATACAGCTTTTGTCACGAGGGCAATTGAGTCAGCAGCTGAGGCTCCCAAGGATCTTATTTTTTTCCCTAATTCTCCTTTCAGAGGGTGAGCACAGTGGGGTGTCCTCAGAACAGTGCAGTAATCTCTCCCGTCCCCATCAAAACATCTGTTCCAGAGGGCTGCAACCATAAGCACGGCAGGTGAGGGCAGGGAGTTAGTAAAAGAGAATGAGCTCTAGGACTGCTCTCTTAGCTCTTCTATTATCTCCCCTCCCAGCCTCACAAATTAGGTTATTGCAACAGTGACCCCAACAGTAAGAACAGCATCAGTCTTGTACTAAGGATGTAGAAAAACAAGAGGATGAGCTCAATTTCTCTTCTGCCACAGGCTAACCTACACAAGTACAGCGATGGAGGAAAGCAGAGAAGGAATGAGGACAGTGAGAGGTTCCCCCAGCCACATCTGCAAACTTTTTTTTTTTTTGCATTTGTCTGAGGGCTTACTGTATACACTTTTAATCTAGGCGTCTACTGCATACAAGTAAAGGTAAAGCATCATTGGACAGAATTAGGAAAAAGGCTATAATTAATAAAGAACTAAAGATGAATCAACTGCAAAGCTCCTTTGCTGCTAAGAGATGGAAGCCCTGGGTTCATCACAAAGAACAACAGAAATGACACTGTTCTAAGGCCATGCTGAGATTGCCACACAGAACAGCAAACGGCTGCTTTCTGCAGTCTTGTTCAAATTGGTGATTAAAACAATGGGGAAAAAGAACATCCTATCAGCTGATGATTAAAGAATCTCTGGCAGAACAGTGATTACACTCCTTGCCTAATGAGCATCAGTAGAACTTCTCTCATCAAGAAGACACTACCCTAAACCAGAACTTTGAGCACAGATCACAGCTGTTCCCATACATGCAAGGGGGCAGGGGGTGTCAGGAATGGCCACCCCTTACTCAGGACATGTCATGTCAGTCAATAATGTCTCACCCAGCTCAGGTATGGTCCCTGTGGGACACTGGAGTGACAGGCAAAGAACAAACATCTCTCTCATGATAACCATGGTTCTGCTACTGCTTGCCACAGCTATCCTTATCCTTGAGAAATTCACATTTGATCATGGACCCCATCATCTGCTCTCTAAGCAAAAGTCTCAGTTAATAACCAACAGCCCGCTGGTGAGGAGTCCCTCTTGTCTGCTTCCCACAACATGCATAATACCACCTACCACAGTGGCAGGTGATGTTTTCTGCTATTACCAAAGAAAAGCCAAAACCAATAGAATATTCAGTCAGCTTTTATAAATAACAAATAAGATCAGACTCAAATTTACACACAGTTGAGGACAACCAATGGGAATTTTAATTTTGAACACTGTGGAAGAAGAAAATAGTGTCCTATATGCATGTAGAGCTTAGACCCTTAGACATATATAAAGATTTAATAATGCAGAGAGAAGAGATTGTGAATTTCACTGGACTATGTTTAACTCTGCTTCTACACAGAAGTTGAAGCTGCTTTGGGGTTTGTTTGGGGAGGTTGTTGGGATTTGGGGGGTTTATTTTTAATTAATATCTTATTTCACACTAAGCCTAATCATTTTATGAATGCAAATTCCAACTGTTAATAAGAAAACTGAATTGTCAGCAGAAAATCCAGTTTACTAGGTTGGTCCCAAAGTGAAAAGACAAGACTCTCCCACTCCAGTAAATGGAAAATCTGACAAATATGTGAAGTTTTACTGCTTTCACAATCCTAAACCAAGATCCACTATCCAGCACTAAAACAATAAAACTACAAAGTTTCCTTTTGTTGACACATGTAAAGAATAAATAGACCTTCCTAAACGGATGGGGAAAGTATTTAACAAAGGCAGTCCAGAGACAAGCCAAAGCATCAGTGCCAAAGAAGAGCTTGATGAATTCCTGACAAAGTTTGTTATAATATGTCTAAGGATTAAGACCTTTTTGAAGTCTGGATGAAAAAAACTGAGAAGGAAAGCTCAAGAGCAAAGTAACCAAAAGGTTCCTAACAATATTCTCAAGTTTATTTTACTGCATCAGAATACTTTTCAGAATTGCTAGGACACAGAACTGCTGTTACAAGCTGTTTTACGCTCATGTTAAAAGTCTAAACGAAATTGTATCTATGTTGTCTGCTTGTCCTCCTCTTACTCTTGCTACATGTATACTGTCAACAGAATTATGTTCTGCCTCTTGCATTTCAAAGGGATACTCCTTCTAGCCTCAACGATATACTGCTTTGAAGTTCCCTACATTGGATGTGTTTATTTTGTTTATAGAATGATTTCACAGGGCAAGCAATTTTGAACGCATGTAAGTCACAATATGTTATTAAGTGATACAAAGGTATTTCAGTTTTCGGCATACATGCACTTATTGCAGGTACCCCCAACAGTCCCCAAATAATTATCATATCTGCTCTGCTTAAACTAAATTAAATCAAACCCTCCTCCCAACACCCCGAGCATCATCAAATCAGCATCGTAGGGGGTGAAAAAAAGAAGAAAAATAAATTTCAAAGCTACACAGTGGCACAGCAATACATCATATCGCAGAAGTTACAGTCCACGCTGTTTATTGATAGGCTTTCCACTGCAGTCTAACATCATCTGAGTGGTGGAACACCGCACCTTGCTGAGGGGGTTTGGGCTTGCACAGGACAGGACTGTCCCCAGCGACTGTCACCGACTACATCCTCCCGCCACAAGGGAAGCAGACACCACAGAACAGGGAAAAGCAAGGCTTAGGAAAAAGAATCATCCAGTTTTGCTTCCAAAATTCGAGGAAACAAATCAGAGTCGTTTACAGGGACTTGATTCTAAGTATTTACGGGGTCTGTAAAAGATTTCTTACGGTGAGAGGGCAAGTCAGTCTAAAACCTTTCAAGTCTTCCATCCCATTGCATCAGCCATCAAGACAGAGGCTGTACCCCAGTATGCGTGTGTTGTGGGCGAGGGGCATCGGAGGGCTCGGACCATCCGCGGCCCCAGACGAGCCCCGCCCGCGGCCAAGGGACCGCAGCGGCTCCGCGCTGCACCCGGCCGGCCGAGGAGCCGCCAACACCGCCCGCAGCGCCGCGTCCTCCCCGCTCCGCTCCAGCCACCGGCACGGGCTCCTGCCTGTGCCGAATCCCCGCCTGAGCCGCACTGAATGTGTCGCCAGTAGCCCCTCAGCGTGACACCGCGGCCAAAGAGCCCCAGCCGCCCCGAGGGGCCGCGCGGGTGGGCGCTGGGTCTGCACAGCCCCCGTTCCCCGCCCGGCGGACGCGCATGGCGCGGCGGCCGCACGGAGCCGCCACAGCGCGCCCAGCGCCGCGCAGGGAACGGGCGGGAACTGGCCGGGCGAGCCCCGGGCCGTGGACCCACCCCGGGACGGAGGCGGGGGGGCTCTCCACGGGCAGTCGCTGCTCGCTCCCCACTCCGGCCGTACCTCTCGAGTGGTGACCTCCTCCTTCTCTGAGATCTTTAGCAGCAGCCGGTCGTTCTCCAGCTCCAGCGCCCGCACACGGTCAATATAAACGGCCAGGCGGTCATTGAGCTGCCGCAGTTCCTCCTTCTCCTGCAGCCGGGAGATGCGGGTCGGCGACAGCGGGGTCCCGCCGGGGGTGCCGCGGCTCGGAGTGCCTGACATGGCGCTGGGCTGGCGGGCGGGCGGGCAGCGACTCATTCAATCCCGCCGCACCGGGGGAGGGAACGCTAAGATGGCGGGCGGGCGGCCCCTCGCGCCGCGGCGCCGCCTGGGACATGCAGTCCCGGCGCCAAGATGGCCGCGGGGCTCGGCGCTGCGCTCCATTTTGCGCCCAGTCCAAGACCGTGGGTGCGGCACGGGCTGCGCGTCAACAACAGAACCGAGCTCCGGGCCGGTTCTGAGGCGAAGAGATTCTGGTGGCAACGACGGAAGGGACCAGAGCGACCGACATGACTGACCCTCACCCGCTCCTGACGGATCTCAGTCAGCCCGGATCTCCCGTGGGGCTCAGGCCTGTGGTTCCTTGAAAGGGTGTATTTGCGTATTTTCACTGTAGTTCCCTAAAATATTGTCCACAGCCACTTGTGTGCTGTGTGATTTTGCCCTTCTTTGCTGTCAGCTCTGCACAGGCCAGGGTCCAGCTCTGTGCTGAAATGGAAAAATACATGGATTGGATGTTCCCAAGGTTGATGCTTTTAGGAGTGCCTAAAGGGTGATACTTTTTTTGGCTACATAGTCAAACTTTATACAAACTAAAACCCACTGAGGAGTTTTCTCTTCCTGAATATTTGGAGTAGTATTTTCCCCCAAACCCCCAAATTCTGTCAGTTCTTGCACATTAACTAGTATAAACGGGATTACCATTCCGAAAGCTGTTCTGGCCTTGTGCCTTTCAGCTACAAGGGAGGGCTGAGAAAAAGTCAAAAAAAACCAGACTGAAAAGCCTGTTGTCTGTATGAATAGCAAAAAGAAAAAGTAGCAAGAGCATTATGCAAAGATGGGAACATAGGTCTGGATAGAGAAACAGGAAAGACAGCAAAAAAATACAGCATACAATGTGAAAACTTACGGACCCATGATGAAAATTTAGGCAGTAGGTATTTGGTCTCAAAATCGAACTAAAATTATCTTCATGTGAAATCCTAATATCAAGTACACCTCAAAGTGGAAAACCTTGGAATAAGCCCAGGAATTCTGGGTGCTCAATATCCATGAGGGCAAATAGCTGTAAGTCTCTCTAGCAATCACTGCATGAATCACCTGAAGGCATTTGCCTCAGAATATGCATCTGATACAAAAGGATTTGTCCTGGCTGCAGTGAGACAGCAGAATGCCTGTCCCACCTGCATCACCTCTCCCGGGACAGCAGAGTGCCCCTTCTCCGTCTCCTACCAAGAGCCAGGGGTGGGAATTTCCAGGCCAGTCTGTGGAGCTGTGGTTATCAGAGGGTGCCCCGGAGGGTGTTTACGAGTGACAGCTAAAATGGAAGCAAGATCACTCCCCGTGCGCTTTCTGAAAGGCACAACCTCTGTACATGAGGGTCGCTGCCGGCAGGGCGCTGCCAGTGAGATCTGATGACATGATGTGCGACTTCGCGTGAAACTCAGCTTTCTGACCAAGTCTGGAAAGGAAGCGTAGAGCAGAGACTACAAATCCCAGGGTCCTGTGGTCGCTGCTCGCAGGGAGGTCGGATCCTGCCCCATCCGTTTCCTGCTCTTTGTTTCAGCCAGCCTTGGGAGTTGCAGTGCAGCGCAGTGCGTGTTTTGAATTTTGGCGCCTGTCTGGAAACCGTAACCGAACTGCTGCTGGACCGGCTCCAGCCCCAGTCCCAGCTCCTGCCCCACGCAGTCCGTGTCGTCTCTAACAGCACTGTCTTCCCCCGAACAAACAAAAAAAAATGCCCCTTAGCATCAGCCGTGCACTTAGACTGAACTTTTTCTCTTTTTAACATTCAGTTTCCAACACTAGCAAATTTATGGAAGCTATAAATTCTGGGTGTGTTAAGACAGGAAAAATATTTTGGGAATGCTGAAAGCCTCTGTATAAGCATTTTTTGATTAGCTCACTTCTCTTCTGATTTGATGTGATCATCTGTGCATCTGTCATGTTTTAAAAATTCTTTTAAGCTTTTTGCCTAATTTTGATTGATAATGTAAACCAGATATAAATTGCCTTAGTTCATGAAGTTGAGCCCTCAGATTTTTTTAGAAAATGGTTTAGAAATTTTGAATGTTTCAAGAGTTTGTGTGCTTTGGGATTTTTTTTTCCTTCTACTGTTACTGAGTATTTTCATAGTGTTGCTATGAACTGTATTGCAGTAAAGTTGGGTTTTTTTTCAAAATATACTTCCTGAAATATGTATCAATAATAATACCTGATTTTTCTACATTTTTCAGAAAGTCCCTTTCTTTAATAGTAACCTAGACACTTGCACACTTCTATTCCTGACACAAACCTCCCCTTTTTAACAGAATATGTATGTTCACTTTTCCTATATTTTCTAAAATGAAGAGAATGGTTTGGAGGTGAGATGGGGAGACATGGATGGAAGCATCAAGGAAGAAAAGGAAGTGCAAAAGCTGAGTGCCCACTCACCAGCTGTGTTTTCCAGGGAGTGCATCACACGTTTCAGTTGTGGTTTTGGCATCTGTTTAAATACTGGTGTTCTTGGATCCCTCCTAAAACAGGGATTTGGTATTGAACGATGGTCAATATGGTGACCCATCTCTTAATATTTAGCAATTAGTTTTTCATTAGAGACCTTAACAGATCTTTGCTACCCAAAACAATTTTACAATAAACTCCTGTTTTGAACAGATAGAATGGATTTGTTATCCGAAGACAAAATAATTTAGTGTTTGACAAAGGGATGGTATAGGGAGGTGTCAGCCTTACCTGGCTGGCAAAAGAGAATCGTGACAATCCCTGGGGCTGCATTCCTGAGCATTCAGATTTGGAACCTGTTCGGAGTACACTGTAGCTCCTGCCTTGCCCGCTCTCCCAGGTTTTCCCTTTGTGGAAAGTGGAGCAGAGGAGGAAGCTGCTGCAGGTACAAGTCCCACCCTGATACGAAGTCAGGAACTTGGAAGAGCCCTGGGCTCAGTATTGAAGCTGTAGTTCAAAGACACTTGCTACATATCTGACTGTCTGCATAGGATAAGAATAAATTTTTGGGATGTCAGGCACAGACAGTAGAGATAGGCTCTGTTTAACTCTGGAGTGTTTCTTCCACCAGATAAATGAAGGAATTGCTTCCAGTACATAATAAAGACAAAGGAAAACCTTGTGTACCCTTTGATGCAGAGCACCTTCCCATTACTTGACCGGTTTCCTGTATGTTTGGGTGTAACAAATTTTCTGATTCTGGGATTTCATAATGACTCTGACATTTTCACAAATCTGGAGATACAGGATTTCCACTGCTATTTCTTAACTGCTTTGGTTTCTCAGCAGTTACTGCCATGCTCTCCCCTTTCTCATTTTACACACTTTTATTTGTATGTCTTGAATAGGATTATTTCTATCTTTTTTGTAGTCACCTAACTCCCTCTCTGTCTCATGTTCTTCACCTTGCTTGAACAGCCAGACAATGTTTCATGGATTGTCTCAGATATTGTCATTAACTTCAGGAAGGAGAAAGGATTGAACATGTATCACATAACATTTTCCTATCAGTCCAAATTCAATATGACCTCAGCATTAGCACTCAAAAAATTGCTAGCAATGACTCCAAGACTGGAAGAAGCACTCATACCTCACCACAGAGTTCTGCTCCTGAATTTCATCTTGCGTTGAATAAAATGGTTTCCAACAGTGTCAGGACAGAAAGCACTAAAGCAAGTAGAGAAAATTAATAGAATACCATGAGTCATGGATGAAACTTTCCTTATGCACTATGGGAAAGTTTCCTGAGATGTAAAAAAGAGCACAGAGGAACATGGCACACAATTGCGGGGTTAAAGCAAACAGCAGACTGCCTGTAGGACAAGGGTTTTTTTCAAGACAAGACATCACGCTGTAATGTGTAGAAGGTGTATTTTTTTCTGAATCCAATATCTAGTGTTTGACAGGAGTTTTTAAAAATAATACTCTTTTGCTACAGCATTTACCTCCTTACTGAGGCAGAATTCAAGCTGTATCACATGGGGGGAAGTGTCAACCAAGTCTAGACAGAGAGAATTCTGGTTGGTGCTTGGAATTGTTCTCTCTTTTGTGGGAATAAGGCAAGTAACTTCTAAGTGTGGCCCTTTGGACTCTTGTACTGGAACCAGACCCTCATGTGATCATAAATGAGAATTCAATTCAAAAAACACTTCACATTTCCCATCTCTACAGAAAAGGGGTAAAAGAAGATGCTGAGGGGGTCAGTGCTCAGGGCTCCCCAACTTTCCACAATTCCACTTTGTCATTTTTCTACAGAGTGATTTGCTTATAATAGCATGTTGGAGGTTAAGGTTTTTCCTTCTGCTTTTCTTTTCTCTTAGGGAATTTCCCCTGTTTTTGTTGCTAAGGAACAGTAACGACCGGGTTTAAGAGAGGCAAAAGAAGTTGCCAAGCTCAGGGGAGAAGAGAGTATCTGGCTGCATTGCTCTTATCTGAGGGTTTTTCTCAGACGGGCAGAGATATTGAGAGCCACCTGTCTTTCAAACTAAGCCATAGCACTTGCTAAAAGGAGCCCCGTCTGTAACACAGGAGCCAGAGAGGCTTCCTGCAGTACAGCTCGTTCACAGTCTTCCCCAGGTGCAGGAGCAGGTGTATGGTAGGATACACCAGCTTTCAGGGTACCGTCACCTACTGTGTCTCACCCTCACTGGTTCCCCAGGATTCAGGAATTCTTCCAGACTAATAGGAAAACAGATTTCTTGGCAGTTGAATATACCATGAAAGCACCACTGAAAACAGATGAGCTAGCCAGGTAGGAAAAATGCCACTGCTTCTTTCCAATCAGACTGTGGCAGCCTTTGGAGCCAGAACCGTGGGCGTGCCTGTGCAGAGCTGCTGCTGTTTAAAGAGATAAATAGTAACTCTACTCTAAAATCAAGGTAAGGATTATTCGCATCAGTTTAATGAAATATTGGTCCAATAATCTCTAATGCTGTGAGTTTGGCTTTCATATACAGAGCTGAATTTTATTCTCATTAGACTTTCAGGGATCCAGCTGGGTAGCGCCAATTCTCAGCAACCCGTGGAGTTCAGGTTCCCTCATTTCATGTGCAAGCCCCTCATCATTTAGCCATTTGGCAGTTTGGAGAGCACAGTGAAGGAGGGTGGGGACTGGCTCTGAATGCAGTTCATCTCAGTTCAAAAAGCTCGTATTATCAGCCAGGAGTAATCCCAGCTCTGCTGGAAGAATCACTTAAATGATTGCTATGGCAGAGGAGCTGTGGGAGGGGAGCATGCAATGCTTACACCCCTACATTGTTATTATATAAAGCCTGGCACTCATCTGCATGCTAATGAAAACAAACCCAGGTTTTTTTCCAAAACAACCATTTGGCACTTAATTTTCAAATCCACGGCCCAGCTCCAGCGGCTAGATGCCCACCACTCTAAAGTTATTTACATATTTTCCTCCAGCAGCTGCAGTAACCTGTTCTGTTCCTCATGTCTAGCTAGGCTGGCTCAGCCTTTGTCATGGTCTCACTGGAGAGAAATATTTCAGTCTTATGCTATTAAACAAACAAACCAGCTCCTAGTGGAGTTCAGTTTTTAGTGTTGAAAGGTCAAAGTAGAAACCTTTGACTCCACTTTGAAAGAGAATTATCTACTTATCCCATCATGCACTGTAACATGCTACATGTGTTTGGGAGTGCCGATTAAGCCAGAGGTTCTCTCAAAGGTAAAGTTTACATAGTAAAACATGTGAGAAGGAAGAAGACAGGCCTAGGGAAATAATGAGGTATGTGCATGGGATCAGTCTCTCTTGGACATATTACATGATTAATCAAGGAGATCAGAGGAATGCTTTCTGCAACTCCAAAGTGTGCTCCACCCAAGATCTCAAAGTATTATACAAAGAATAATTCATTAAGCTTTAAAATGATCTTGCAAAAAAACTAAGATGACTATGAAGACTATTCAGTTTCATGGAGTAGCTCTTTGCACCTGGCTTTCAGGTCACACAATAATAGAATCACAGATTGGTTTGGGTTTGTATTGGAAGAGACCTTAAAGCTCGTCTTGTTCCAACTGTCTGCCATGGGCAGGAACACCTTTTAATTTTCACAGGTTGCTCCAAGCTCTGTCCAACCTGGCCTTGGACACTCCCAGGGATCCAGGGGCAGCCACAGCTGCTCTGGGCACCCTGTGCCAGGGCCTCCCCACCCTCACAGGGAACAATTCCTTCTCAATATTCCATCTAACCCTGCTCTCCAGCAGTGGGAAGCCATTCCCCTTTGTCTGTGCCCTGTCAAAGTTCTTCTTTATCTCTCCAAGAGCCCTTTTAGGGGCTGTCAATACATCTCTCTCATTGGAAAATGTTTTTCCAGTCCACAGCTGGAGACAACAGTGAAGTGCTGGAGCACGCCTCAGTTAACACTTATGTTGGAGTTGCATGTCCCTAAAGAACAGTCCCAGCTAACCATGAACCTACAGCAGAAAGCCATTTGCTGTCTTGAGTTTTGTACAGTCAGGAGAGACCCTGCAGTCTGTGATCTATACTGAATTTTGAAGGCCAGCAGCATCACATCAATTCTTTCTTTACCACCATAACAATGAGGATGCATGTGGGTGGGCAGGTGCAAGAATCAGATGTTTTGGGCAGCCATGAAAGAGATTTCTTGGACACAGTAAATGGGCACGAGCTACAGAAAGTGAGGAAAAGCTTTTGTTTGATGGTGATATTTGCAGGCTTCCTCTGCACTGCTAAACTCCAGTTCTGGGTATGAAAATAGCATAGATTTGTAGGATTTAATTTGTTTTACACTGTCTGCAGAAATCTTGAATGTACAAATAAATCATCTTCAGCATGGCCCTATGTAGTATAGTGTGACAGGCTGGCATGCACAAATCTGCCCTGGAAAGATCAGAGACATTGCTCAGGGGCTGGGTGGATGTCCTCTCTCGGTGGGTTATCTGCTAAAGTGCAGGAATTTAAGGCTGGGCCTGCTCTGACTGAACCTCTGAGCTTCTTCAAGTGCAAAAGGTATAATGCCAAGGAATCCAGGAAAACAGCTGCTGTATTCAAAATGTTGAGCTTCCCAAACAGTAGAGGAATAACAAGTGCCATGGATTCACTGACAATCCTTCCTATGTGCCAAGGAGACCAGACCAGTTCTCCTTCAATATACCAGGAAATACTGCCCCAGTTTTACAGGCACAGTGTCCATCTCTGTCTCTCCCAGCAGTGTGGACAGATCATCATAAATGATTCAGAGCATCATCTATCTCTGGGAATTTACTCACACCATTAACAGAGATGATCCCCAGGCTAGTGCAGGTGTGTGCAACCCCATGGCACGTGTGGCCACATCCTTAAGGCCTGCTTGAGTTCTAACTCCAATTTGGCAGTTATCTCGGAGAACGGTCTACCTGAAAACACCTGTCTGACATGTGGGACTCATACTCAGCTTTAACATAGAATTAATCTGGTGTTTGCTGGGTAGCAAGGAAGCAGTTGATAAACCATAATGCAGCTGTTGCTTGGGTTTGCATTTTTATAACACTTTTGGAGTGGGAAGCCAGCGAGTGCTAGGAAACTGCAGACACTTAAATGGCCTCAGAATGGAAGAAGGCAGAGAGATCAGTTTGAGGCTACATGGTCAGTGAGGCCATTGACAGTTTATACTGAGGATTTAATTTAAAAAGCAATAAAAAGAGTTAAGTCAGTGATGCATGGTGAGCATTGTGTAGATGAGCCTCCACTTGCAGGAGTCATAGTGCCAATAGCTAGAAGTGTGCATTCTCTCTTCTGTGCCAGTATTGGGCTGGTCTGACCAGGCCTGGAGGAGCAGAAGCTCAGATATGCTCAAGCCTGTCAAGTTAGCATGTTCCAGAACATAAATCACTATTTGCCCTCTCTAGCCCTGCTATGCAAATATGTTTGGATGGTACATTACTGGCCGTTCTGGTTCAGTGGCCATCCCAGCCAGTGGCAGGGTCTGGAGGACTGGCCTGAGGCCAATGGGGAGAATACCTTCACCTTATATCCGGCAAGGAGCTGGGAGTCCTTCCAGTGAAGTGCCTGGGCACCTTCCACTGCAGTGCCTAGAGATGCTCAGCTAGCCTCAGGATATATTTGGCTTCATAACTAGGACACCCAGAAGGAGAAAATTCTGTGAAGAATCCACACTTCCATGGGCCGTCCATTGGCACTGTGACTACTGAGCCCTTTTACTTTTACTCTGTTGTTACATAAATCTCTTGAATTTTGTTTACTTTTTCATCTAGTTTTCTCCTTCTCACTCTGCACATTTCTCCTTTGCTGTCAATTACAGGCAGCACTCTGGCCACACCAACCAATTCATGACCAATTTTCCTGTTTGTTCTTGTCAAAAATATCTTATCCTATAAAAGAAATAGCAATATTTGCTTTCTACAGGACTTTTCTGTTGGGATATATACAAGGAAGGACCACACCTCCTTGGAAGATGGATACTCCCATGACTCTTATCTTCCCAGGAAACAGTCTTGCCAGGTTGTCCCTGCAATCCTTGTCTCACTGGTGAGTCTTCATCTGAATGAACTCACCCTAGGAAGTGAGTTCACTCACTCTTCCCCTTTGCAGTTCCCCCATCTTCCTCAACCTTTGCATCATTCTTGCTGCTTTTCTGACTTCCTCTGACTTGAGTACCTCAGTAATGAGTGGCTGTTTCCTGCCCTGCAGAAGGTCACAAATATGCCTCAGACTCTGCAGATGCAAGGATAAAGCATGGGCAGGTAATCCATCCATGCAAACAAGGAGAAAGAAATGTTAGAGTTCTAAGCTTTTGTTAACCATGTTGTATCATGAGATCAGTCATGAAAAACTGCTTTGTGGCTGCCTGGTGGCATATGGTGCAAGCAAATAGCACAGCTGAGAGCCACCTCACACACAGATGCTCTTCTGGAATGGTGTCACTGGAGAATGAAGAGGAGCTTTTCTCGCCTCCACCGTGGCCACTCAAAGCCCTCTTGGGGCGTGTAAGAGATGTGCCATTGCACAGCAGGACTCCGTCTGGGTAGGCAGTGTCCAAACAGCTTCTCTTACAATGAGAACCTGAGGCTGCTCAGGTAAATGAGCCCAGGTCACCTTGAGGCTGCAGGAAAGCTTGTGCCAGAATGGTGAAGGATCCTTCACACAGGCACTCTGCCTCTGCAGATATACCTCCTTCCTCTGCAGCACCTACGTGGGAACACCTATGCAGGGCACAGCAGTTTGCAGCAATTGTCCCCTTCACTGGCTGTGACTGCTGTCCATGTCTCTTGTCCATGCCACAGACTGAGCACCTGAATCAACACACCTTCCCCTCCAACCTCCCTTTCACAGCCAGGCTCCCCACAGGTTCATGCTGGCAACCCCTTCTCCTGTGCCCTGTTCCTCCACAGCAAAGAGCTATAGGCTGGGCCTGGAGGAGCATTCCTGGCTGGGTGTTGTGGTTTGACACTGGCCAAATGCCAGGCACCCACGAGAGTCATTCACTTACCCTCTCCTGCTACAGCTGGGCAAAGGAGAGGGAAAAAAATTAATGAAGGGCTCATGAGGTAAGGACTAGGAGAAGAGCACTCTAAGGGCAAAACAGGTTTAAATTTAAAGGTATAAAGTAAATTTATCATTAACAGTCAGAGGGGGATAATAAGAAGTAAAATAAGCACTTAAAACACCTTCTTTCCTCCCCAGCACCTCCCTCCTTCCCAGGAACAACACAGGGAGACATGGCATGGAGGTTTTGGTCAGTTCATCACTCAAGGTCTCTTTCTGTTCGTTGAGGGAGAGGAGTCTTTTTTCTGCTATGCTGTGAGGTTCCTCCCACGGGCAAACAGTCATCCCAAAACTGTTGTGGTGCTAGTCACTAATCCACAGGGTGCAGTCTTTTAAGGCTAGGCTGCTCTAGTTTGGAAGCAGGGGCCCTCTCTCTCTGTTCAGGTCTCCCACTAGATCACAGCTTTTTCTGACATCCACTCACTCCAGAGTGAGCACTTTTCCCACAGGCTGCAAGTGGATCTCTTCATCCCCCATGGACTTCATGCATTATAAGAGGACACCAAGGTCTCACCATAGTCCTCACTACAGCTTGCAGAGGAATCTTGGCTATGACACTTGAAGCACCTCCCCCTCCTCTTTCTTTACCACTGACCTTAGTGCTGCCGTGTTGTTTTCCCTCATGAGTCTTCACTTCCTCCTCTTCTCTGACTAGAAGAAAAACTGTTGCTTGTAGGTACCATTGTCAACAAGTCCCACTAATTCAAAGATTCCTGCAGGATCCTGCAGTGCCAAAAAGTTGATCTTGTCTAGGTTCCACATCAGGGAGTCGCTCGTCACGCTTCTGCTGCTGGCCATGCGGCCCTGCTGCCATAGCGCTATTGAATGCCTCTCCTCATGCAGAGCACTGGGAAGAGGAAGCTGCTGCTGCTGCCCCTGCCCTTTTTGCCCACAGCACGGCTGGCTAGGGGTGGCCAGGTGGGCAAGGCTCTCCACTGATCACACCGAGATGGCTGCAGCTACAGCAGTGCATTGCTAAACACCACACCGGGAATGGCCCCAGTGGCAGTGCTTCACTGTCCCTGGAAAAAAACTCTGTGTATGCTATTTTGATTTCTTTCTTGAATATGTTGTCACAGAGGCATTACCAGCATCCCTAACTGGGCCAGCAGCATATCCATCTTCAGAGCCATCAGACATGGTAGAAGCTTCTAGCAACTTCTCATGGAAGCTACCCTTGTGCCCCTCCTTCCCCACCAAAAACCAGGCTGTGCCAAACCAATGTACTGGGTCAGGGAGAGGCATGGGGGGCCAACAACACACCAAGCTAGAAATGAGAGCCAGCTTCAAACCTCTGTCTGAAATCTGAGGTCTTCACAGGCTCCACTGAGATGCCAGTTTTTGCTCCTGCCTCTCTCTGGAAGTTCTTTATGGCTGGACAGCTCAGGACCCCAACAGTACAGACTGGCAACTGGAAAGAGTCCACCCAGCCTCCTGACGCTGCCTAAAGGGGCAATGCCCCCAGCTTCTCCACCCACACCATCCAGCCTGCTCCTCCTTGTCAGCAGTGACTTTCAGCTGGCCCACCAAGGGACTGGGCATGACCTCACCGCCACAGAAGCCATTCCTAACTACATGGCATCCAGCCATTGCAAAGCATTGGCCATCTTATAAAAGGCAGCAGGAATACAACTGGAACTTGCATTTGTCCAAAGTGACTACTTCCAAGGGAAATCTGTGGGTCTATAAATGGCCTTTCCCATCTGATAAGGGTGAAACCTTTCCATCCCCAGCAAGACCAGCAAGGAGGGAAGGTCAGTTTCACATGGTCCCACTGCACCATGCAGTGGCCCAGAGAGCAGCAGCATAGAATTCCCTGTACAGTGGCTGTAGGGTGGAACCCCTTTTGTGTGGATCCCTCAGAGAAGGCAAGACATTGGCTTCTCAATAACAAAAAAAAATGTTTATCCAAGGATATACTTTTCATTTGGAAGTGATGAGCAACTTGGAGGACTAAAGCTAAGGCATCTACAATTGCAGAAGTGGATGCAAAATTAAGGAATTCCATTGCATGGCAGCAGAGGTGAGGCTGTTAGCTCAGGCTGTAATATCAATATTGTAAGGGCCAGTGCAGCCCCAGAAGGGTTAAGTCCTTTCCTTCAAAAGACAAGAGCAGTCTGCCCGAATTGTCCTCTGTGTCCTCTGCTCAGGCAGAGCAAGCAGTTGGACTGGCCAGGTGGTCAGAAACCATAATTAAGCAGAGGCTCCAAGGCACAGGCAAGGGTTGTTTTCCGGTTTTTCCTAGAGCAGCTGGATTTGGGAACAGCTGCTGTCTGTGGTAAGATGGGTGACAGCTTTAGCAGTGTGCATGTGCTGTAAAAGAAACAGAACATTAGAAACACAGGCAGGTTTCCCTGTTCATGGGTGGTATGTGTGGTGACCAGGGAGCTGCTGCAGGGGCAGCTGCCTTTCTTCTCCTCACAGGAGGGCAGTTGCACGGCTCCTCTGTGTTCATGCACATGTGCTGCTCCAGAAGGGAGACAATGGCTTGAGTAGAGCTGCTGGTGCCCTTGCGTGTGGGGTGATGTAGGAGAAGGATTTAGTCTACTGTTTCTTCTGGTTTAGGTGGTAGAGGCTGTTGGTTTCTGATCTGGCTGCCAAATCTTGCAAGTTATCAAATACTTCTAGGGGAGACTGTCTGGACCGCAGCTTACTTGCTAACAGCAGTATTTTCTTCAAAGTCAGATTCAAACTCTTCCACCTGGAAGACCCAAGGACCACTGTGAAAACTGTCCTGTGATGTGATGTGATGTGCAGCACAGTGTTTTGTTTAAAAATGTGCTTGAACCTAACAAATAAACCACTCCAAAGACAGCAGTTAAAGTCTCTGACTGCCTCAAAGCAGAGCCTAAAAACTCAGAGAGAGACGGTGAGGAACACAGTAGCTGTGCAGCACAGGGCAGCCAGTGGTTGGCCTGGCTGAGCTGAGATCGCAGCAGCAGGTCCCCGTGCTGCAGCAATCACCTTGTGGGAGAGACAGCATCCAAAGGCAGCAAGATCATTCCAGTGGGAGAGGGCTGTTTTTATTAAAAGAGGTAGCAGTGAAGACTCTGTGGTGACCTTTACTTCCCTACCAAGGTGTCACAGTTTTGGAGACAGCTGCACGACTGAACACATCGAGTTAATGTGACAACAGCCAAAGTTTATTAATGGACGCCCCCTTTTATAGGGGATTCAAATTTCTTGCATTTGCACACCTGATTGGTTGGGGTCTTAACACCACCCAGCTCACTGACCGATTAGATATCTGCATTCATGATTGAATGGGATTGGCTGGGGCCCCCTCTTTGAGTTCAAATCCAACTTATCGTTATTTTACCCGGGGATGTGTTTACTTCTATTCTCTAAGGAACTAGGCTGGTCCAGTTGAGGTCTGTTATGGCCATTTTTATCTGTGCATCTTACAGACCAGCTGTAGCCATCACACCAAGGAGTTTAAGCAAAGAAGCCTCAGTTTGGCTCCCATTGCTCCCTGGTTACACACCCAGGACTCCTCCACCTCTGTCATCTTGCCAACAGAGGCTGAATATACCCTTGTCCAGCTCTCTCCTGCCCAAAATAGGACAACAAAAGAGCACAGTGGACCACTGGTGGCAGCTACCATCAAGCACTCAAGCAAGGCCAACACAGCACTGCATGCCCACAAGGGAGGCCTTGCTTGTCATCACCACAGGTTTTGTGTCTCACAGCCACAGCCACTTCTTAGCTGGTAAAGAGAGATGTTATCATTTCTCTTGTCCCCACATCCTCTTTTCACAGTTGTGTTCTGTTGTGCATGGGAGTAATTCCATCGAGAGGGCCACAGTTGCAGAAATACTGTGTATGATGAACCCTATGCAGAGATTTTCGCTGGATGCTGTTGTAATTATTTCCTGGATGACAGAGAGCCTTCACCACTTGGGGAAACACCAAGTGCATGGACATGTGAACCACACAGCCTTGAGCCTTGCAGAAGTGAGTGAGGCTTTCAGCTGTTTGAGGTGCAGAGGCCTGAAGCAGGACAGCCAGGATGCACTAGGGAAGGGGCACTTCCAGAAGTGTTTTGGTTTGAAAGACAAGAAGAAACCAGACATTGAGAGCAATGCCCTTTCAGCTCAAAGGGAAAGCCTCTGGCTCCGTATGGAAATGGTGCTGAAGTTCTTTCACATTGGTTGCTATGCATATTTTGTTAATTAACATAAGACAGTAGCCTCTGAATTTAAGGTAGCCTGGATTTAGGCATGAGGCTGAGCCTGTCTCCTGCCTGCCTTCCCTATGACCAGCCTTTACCAGCCTCCTTGGTGCTCCTGGCTTACAGGGCAACCCATGCTGTCTCCTGGAAGACATCTAGCAGAAAACTAGGTCTAGATCTTGGCAAATCCAAATACCTGCATCTTGCAAGGTCTTGGCCAAGAAGGGGTAAGACAGGAAGGCCTCTGGAGCACTGCTGAGCAGTATCAGGCTACTGTCTTGCCTGTCCTCCTCCCTTCTGGTGAGATGATTCAGTTAATACTTGGAATTGATGGGTAAAGGCCTTCTACTGTGCCACCTTTGGGAGCATATCCTGTGAGAGCATCTTTCATCCAATGTTACACAACAATTTGTTGGTGGGTGCAGGCTTCACAGTGACCCTCTGGGAATTCTGGCTCCCCTAGCAGGAGAAAAGGGGAGATCTGCCCTTCCATCTGAAGGTAGTGGTTCTTGGAAGGTGTACGTGGCTTTTTAGCCATGCTGTCATGAAGGGGACTGGCTGAAAGATGAATAGAGTTAAATGGACTGATGGAAATCAATTTGTATCTGGTGTGTTTGCCTGTTTTAAGAATCCATACCTCTGCAGTGAGCAGGATGACCTTCAGGTTCAGAAGACAGTGGGGTCCAGGCACCACCATTCAGCTGTGCATCCTGTGCCTCTGTCAGGAGGGCCATAGGTTGTGCTGATTTCGTAGCTGGAAAAGAGGACAAAAATAAACGTCATCTGTGTTGGAGGTTGGTTTTTCTTTTCCTCTCTGCCAGTGGAATTTTTTTCCCCATTGACATGCTAAGGATCACTGGTGGCTTGAGACCTTGAGATGGGGGACAGAGAGCCTCCCTGGTTTTTTTGGAGTTTCTCTCGGAGGGCAGGGGCAAGGTGTGAAGGGGAGGAACACCACGAGATTGGAAGCAGGTAAAGGAGGGTGGGAGGCAGTTGTTTGCTCTCTTGCTTTGGGCTTCAGAGGAGAAAGGTCGTTGCTACACCCCCCACCATCCCAGCACTGAGAGCTGCCTCTTCTGTTGCTGGACCCAGCACCCCTGCTTGGACGCCCTCCTGCTTCAGCTTGCTGTTTTCTGACCGTCCTACCTCTCCTCCATCCCTTCCCATCTGGGACACAGCTGCCATCACCTCCAGCACCCCTCCAGCTGCATGGGATCGTCGCATCTGCACCCGCCCACTGGGAACCTGTGGAACCACTCACTGCCAGTGGTGATGGTAACTGCAGCACAGAGAAGGGTGCCTGCAGCTGAGGAGGACTAGAACTGGGTTACTGTTCTGTTTGTTGTTAATTCTTTAGTAGTTGTGGTTTTGTTTGTCTTGTTAGATATATACTAGTATAGAACTGTTATTCCTATCTCCATATCTTTGCCTGAGAGCCCCTTAATTTCAAAATTATTCTAATTCAGAGGGAGGGATTTATTAGCTCCATTTAAAGGGGAGGCCCTGCTCTTCCCTAGCACACACCTGTCTTTTCAAACCAGGACAATCTGTCTTGAGACAGAGAAAGGATCTGTCTTGGTTTGGTGTCTGCCAAGGCAGGCAGGAACCTCTCTTGAAAGTGAAAATGTGATCCCCTTCCCTTCAAATTATTTTAACTTTGAATTTGTGGGACTTTCAGGCAAAGATATGGGAAAAGGAATAACAGTTCTTTACCAGTATATATGCAAGTGTATAACAAGGCAAGCAAACAACGGCAGCAACATCACAGACCCAGTCCCAGCCAGAGCCACGGACCCAGTCAGTCCCAGCGTTCTCTGGGCCATGGGCACATTCCCCTTGGTGCAATTCCGGGCACAGCCGGCAGGGGCGCTGGTGGCTCCCGGCCGGGCAGGGCGGGTGCGATGATTCCCCCGCGCCTGCAGGGGGCGCTGTGGTGCGAGCTGAGCCTCTCCACACGGCAGTGGAGGGGGGGAGAGAGAGCAGCGGATCCTGCTACCCTCAGAAGAGGATAGCAAAAGAAGCTCCAGCAGGAACCTCTGAGTAGCAAGCTGGGAAGCAGGGATGTGCAAAGTGCTGGAGCAGCAAACGAAATGTTAGAGAAACTCTGCAGCTGTAGCAGGAGCCCAGGGGTGTCCCAGCTGGGCTCAGGGATCCTGGGTTTTCCCCTGAGGCACTGAGTAGATGGTGAGGGTGTTGGTAAGGTCCCAATGCAACGGCTGCTCACGGGAGCAAAAGCCTCACTTATTGTAAGTGAGAACAGTAACAAGCTGGATGCAGTGGCAGCGATAGGAGCAGCTTGACTGGCTACAAGAGTGCAGCTGCACCCTACCTCCCACCTTGGCCACTTCTTTTGTCTCTTAAGTACCAGTAGTTACTGTCTCTTAGCAACAGATGGGAGAAAAATCCCTGTGAGAAAAAAGAAAAAGAAAAGAAAGGAAAGGAAAAGAAAAGAAAAGAAAAGAAAAGAAAAGAAAAGAAAAGAAAAGAAAAGAAAAGAAAAGAAAAGAAAAGAAAAGAAAAGAAAAGAAAAGAAAAGAAAAGAAAAGAAAAGAAAAGAAAAGAAAAGAAAAGAAAAGAACAATCCTAACCTTCAACAGGCTCTCTCTTCATAAATCTGGAGCAGACTGGGGATGGTTAAATGCTGCACTTTTCCTTCTTTCCTTGGTCTTCAGGGAGGTCAAGAGGAACTCTGGCTTTTCCAGTTCTCTTCCCGATGTCGATGCAATGCCTGTGTATATCTTTTGGGTAGTTTTGATGCTGCTTCCAACCCCCACATTCTTAACTTTTGTATTTAAACATGATCCAGAAGTTTCCACTCAGTCAGTCTGGCCTCCTGTTGTACTCGCTCGACATTGGGATGGATCACTCTTATACTTTTTCTCTATTGATCAATCAGAAATTCAGGTGGCTGTTTCACATCTACCTCAGCTCACTTCTACTTCTCCTCCAGGCTGAAAAAGGCTTGTTCCTTCCTCTGCTGCTCATGCTCCAGGCCTCAGACATCTTCATGGCTTTCCTCTGAACTTACTCCAGTGTATCAAAGTTTTTCTTACATTGCAAGGCATGAACACAGCACCACTGGTGTGATCTAATGAGTGCCAGGTAAAGGAAGCAATCCCTTCCTGGTCCCTGCCAGGTGCATCTGCCCATGCCGCCCAGGACGCCCCTGCAGCAGTTAGGACACACTGCAGATGTTCAGCCTTTTTACGGTCCATTGAGCCTTCTGTGTTCATCTCAGCAGAGCCAGTCGGTTCTAGCTTTGGATTCAGCTCCAATCCCAAGGCTTCCTCTACATTACATACCTTTTTTCTGCCTCCCTGTCCTCGGGCTCACCTGATGGGTAACACCTTACTTGTAATGCCTCTAGGAAAGTAATAAGGCAAAGAGTGAAGAGATGTAATGCAGAATCCAAAGATTCAGCAGAGATGCAAACCATTTGCAAATGCTAGGAATGTGGAAGAAAGAATTTAGCAATGTTGGAATGGGGCAAAAGCTTCTGGAAACCGAAAACCTGTATTTTCTATTAGGGACTTGTGCAGGCCATGATAGGAGGCAAGAACCCCTGTCTTGGGAAAAAGGCAGGGTTTGAGGGGTGCCCAGTGCAGCATAGGAAGATCAAATGATGAGAAACCCATGGGGAGTTTGGGAACTGTAGATCATGTTTCTGCATGAATGGAAAAGATGTCCTGAGGGGGAGGTATCAATAGGCAGAGTGTGAGAGGGAAGAGCCCCACGCAGATACTGCATGGGTTGGTGCACACAGACCAGGCAGAGGGAAGCAGCAGGTGCCACCTCCTCCTCTTCCAGGCAAGTGTTTATTTTAGGGCCACTTGTACCTGATGAAGTCACAGGACCAGAGCAGGTAAGGGCCCTTCTTCGGCACACCCAGAGGTGAGTGAGCAGCCACCCTAAGGCAGCTCCATGCACATCGGCAGTGGCGGGAAAGGCGACAGGAGAGGTGACGCCTCCTCCAGGGCTGCGGCAGCTCCTGTGAGGGACCCAGAGCTTGTTGGGATGGGGAGACCTTTAGCTAGCTGTCCCATGAGACAGTTCTCAGTAGCAAAGATGGTTATCAAACTCGTGTTGATTTTAGAAGTGCAGATTGGCAACAAAATTGGTATTCGTAATTCTTCTTTGTTGACTTTCAGAAACATTAGGAAGTATTTCAGAAAGGCAGTTCCTTCTGCCTGTGTAGGTCAGTCACCCCCACCCTGCGGACTCCTGTTCATACTCTGCCCTCCTATGGAGAAAGGCAGACCTGTCTCACCGTCTAAGCCACGAACATTCATCACTGCTGGAATCTGTGCCGTGAGGAGGTGACAAAGTCCAGCAGCTCCGAGCAGGTGAGCTGGGTCCGCTGCCCTGGGATCATAGGAACCAGCCGTGCAAAGACGAATTCTACAGCAGGATGTAAAATTCTGTAATTTATTTCAAAATCCAAGATTTTCAATTTCAAGTCAGTATTTTCCATTTCAACAAATTAAACAGAATTGTCTTTGAAAGCAAAAAACAGCTGAGTTGCACATGTTCACTTCAGCTCTCTTTCAGAGGTAAGAAAATCCAGTACCTTTTATTCCAACAAAATCGTTTAATCTGTTCCTTTAGGTTTGTCTGTCAAACGTCATAACATCCTGGTCAAGCGATACCAAAGTTATAATTTAGGGAGGAAAAGTCTGTAAGTGCGAGACTGGGCGGCCCCGTGGGGCGGGCACTCCCAGCACCCCGGCCCCACCTAAGAGGAACAAGCAATTCTGCCGGACCCCCCACCGCGGGGTGATCCCGCCTCGTCCCCGCTGACCCCTCACATCCACACGACCCCACCGCGGGGTGATCCCCCAGTCCCTCATAGCACACAGGCCGTGCCGCTAGGGGCCGCCGTCTCCCTCGTCCTTTCCCTCGCGCGTCCTCGGCCCCGCCTACCGCAGGAAATGGCCTCTCCCGGTGTCCCGCGCGCGCTCGTTCCTTCCGGTGCGGCGCCATCGGTGCGGCGTAGGTGAGGCGGGTCGGTTCTGTGTCCATCCGCGTCCATCGGGTCCGGGCGCCGCAGCCATGGCCATCCGCTACCCCATGGCCGTCGGCCTTAACAAAGGCTACAAGGTGACCAAGAACGTGTCCAAGCCCCGACAGTGTCGCCGCCGCGGGGTGAGTATGAGACTCTGCTGGCGCGCGGTGCCCCGTGCCCGCCTCTCGCGGGGGCCGAACGGCCCCGCTCTCCCCGATGCGCAGCGCGGTCGTGTTTGTGTATCCGGCGCGGAGCCACCCATCGCCTCCGGCCCCGTCCCGCGGGGCTGCGGCTCGGCGCTTCCGCTGTGGGGGGACGGGAGGGCTCAGAACCCGCACGCTGCCCGTGACTGCGGGGCTCGATAGACCAGAGCCGGGCGAGCCGGTGGGCTCAGCCGGGAAGGGCAGCGGGTGACTGAAAGCTGTGTGCCTTCTAGAGTCTCTCTTGTTCTACTTATCTTGGTAACAACATGCAATCCCCCACAAAACTGCCCGGAATTTCCTTACTAGGAGGTATGCAGGTCCGATAGATGCATGTTACAGGACATGAATGCATCTGGGCCTATTACTCTTATTAAATGCGCTGTGTAGCTGTGGCGTCCAAGTCCAACGTGTGTTACAGAGTAAACCCTTGGTAGCTCATGGTCCTGCTTTTTCCAAAAACGCTGGTCCATGCCCGTGTGTGACACATCCGGACCCGAGCCTGAAGACAGACTGGCACACCTGGCCAAGCTGTCATGCTCCACAGGATCTGCCAGGGATCAGGTTTTCTTTGGACACCCCAACACCATGGGCTGGTTCTGAGGCCTAGCTGAGAGTATGCCACAGCCCCTTGCAGAACCCGCTGCATCAATCTGTGTGTAGTGCTTTGTAACCTGCGTCCTCCCTCCCTTCCCACAGCGCCTGACCAAACACACCAAGTTTGTGCGAGACATGATCAGGGAAGTCTGTGGCTTTGCACCCTATGAGCGACGTGCAATGGAGTTGTTGAAAGTGTCCAAGGACAAACGTGCTCTGAAATTCATCAAGAAGCGGGTGAGTCAATCAACTAACAATGATGGCAGAAACTACTGTGTCAGTTTTCTATTTTCTGCCCTCCCCTAGGAATATTTGGTTTTTTAATTAATTACCTTTATTTTTTTCATTTGTTTTGGAAGTTACTGGTGTAATATGATGGAGTGGAGAAAATGTTCCTTGGGGTGGGTGGGAGAGCAGGAGATGGATGCAAAGGTACTTTGCCAAAAAGGCCCTGGGCTTAAGGATTTAGGCTTGTCATGCTATTTTTGCCTGTGTGGGGAAGATGAGAGCAGCAGTGATGGAGGTTGGGTGCCATTAAGCAGGAGACTTCATATGAGGTTCCTTGAGTTGTAATGGTTATGAGAGCTGAAAGCAGCCCCTTTGGTGTCTCAAATAACTGTGCTGAGGTACTACTGAGACATGATGGCAAACTCCTGGCTGGAGGTCGAGTTCATCTTTCCAGATCTTTACCATGCTGCCTGGTTTTGAGGTGTGACAGAAGCTATGCCTGCAGCAGTCTCAGTCTGTCCAGTCTGCGCTGGTAAAGACTGACAGCTGTACTCTCTCCCCGCAGGTTGGCACTCACATTCGGGCCAAGAGAAAGCGGGAGGAACTCAGTAACGTCCTGGCAGCCATGAGGAAAGCTGCTGCAAAGAAGGATTGAGTTCCACAGGCTGCAACACAATAAAGTCCTTTCTCCCAAAACCAGAGTAGTGAGTGTTCTTGGTACACCTACTTCAGTGTGTGCTGCCAATGGATGCTAACAAGGTCCTGAACTTCAGCCATCAAGAATTTGGGTCAGTGGTTTATTGTACCTGCAGCTGGAGATGCTGATACTGGTGCTGCTGTGACTTACTCTAGAGACAAATTCTTATGACTGTGTGTAGCCTCAGGACATGGAAATCTCTGAAATAATGCCTTTCACCTCCTAGTCTGTCTTTAGACCTAGATGTTGGTAGGAAGGAAGTCAGGTCAGCAAAAATGGCTGTTGAAAATAGTAACTACTTTGCACTTCTTCCCCAGGGCACATCAGCCCATTCCTCATGCAGCTTAGCCTGCTCTGTGTCTCCCTTTGTACCCTCCATTCAGGCCTGTTTTCTGAAATGTGTTAGCAAGTCATGAAAGACACCTGGAGTCAGCAAGAGCTCCCTGGACTTTGGTGACTGGATTCTTTATTCTCCCCTAAGGGTTCCCTTGCTGTGAGATTAGAGGAGCTGTTCTTGGCTGAGAAAATACTTTTAAACTACACGTCATGCTATTATCTTCCCCTCTTTAAATTCATTTTTCTTAGTGTTGACTGGAAGATGAAGTATTCAAATTTTCCAGCCCCCAAGTCTGTGTTTACTGATGTACAGCAGTCACGTCAAGACATTTAATTCCTTTTCTCACTCCCAGAATATGATGATACAGTTTTTGCAGAGGCACAGGCCATCTGTGGTGCAGCATAGTGCTGCTGATTGGTGATACTGAGCATGTTGCTGTTTGGCTCTGGTCTGCTCTCTTTAAACTTAGAGCTCTTTCTGGTGGTATTGACCTGGTGACTGAACCTGGAGAACCATGCCCCTTTATCAGCTGAATGTACCAGCTGTGCTGAACTATCTTAGGATTTTAGTGTCCTTTCAGCCTAGCCCAGGCTTCTAAGCAGAGACAGATTCTGAGAGCTACTTGCCTTCTACCACATCAGAAACAACAGCTGTCCATCAGCCTAGCTCTGGGTGTACTGTTCAGTCCTTTTCCACAAGCCATACAGAAATTTACAGTGAAATAGCTGAAACATCTTCAGTGAGAAGAGACCAGACTAGACCTACTGTTGGTAGCTGATGACATGACCATTCCTTTGGCAAAATTGGAAATCCTTTATTGTAGATCATAATTCAGTATTAAAGACTGAGAACTACTTTATTCTAACAGAGCCATAATTCATTCTGGCAGCTGCGCAGCAGCAATAGCTTCATGTCCCACTTCAGGATTGCCCCCAGTCACCCATCTCTAGGTGGGGGCCGAGTGCTTAGGGACAAATCACCTTCCAGCCATCAGGTATGACAGTGTGTCATCCTCCAGTGAGATCCAGCTGTGGAAATGCTATGTCAAATACCTCTTTGTAGTGCTCCACAAAATGCACTTCCAGTCCTTCTGTAATAAATCCAGCAAGGTCATAATAATCCTTTTTGTTCTCTGATGGCAGAACAATGCAGGTAACACCTGCCCTTTTCGCCTGTGGGGGAGAAAGAGTTGGGCTGTTTGTTAAGTCCTAGGAATCCTTCCATATACCAGAAACACCTTCCCCATTTCTGAAAGTAAAAGCAGTTATTTTGGAGCATGATCCAGCTTTACTCTCTTACTTAGAGAGCACCCAGGGCATTTCTGACAGGTATCACCAGGGTGAAGCATGTTCTCGATCCCCCCTCAAGCCCCAAAACACATACTGTCCAGTGCCATCTCAGCTGCAGAGACAGACTGGGAGGGAGGCATTGTTTTAGCTGGTCTATGTGAGCAGCTCAGGGGATTGTTTAGAATATTCATATTATTTACAGACTTCAAGTATCTGTTCCAGCTTGGGTGAGGATAAAGCCTAGGATGAAAGCAAGAGTTAAACAGCTTGTCAGACCAACTTACCCCAGCAATACCCTTGGCACAATTATACAGAACCTTTTCACAGGGACACCTTCCCTGGAAGGAGCGCGGAAAGCAGAGCTGCCCCTCCCAGCACAGGTCTGTACCCATCACTTTAGGGGTGATCCTGTGTTAAAGCCTGTGACCACTCACACTCCTACCAGTGCAGCTGGTCAGTGCCACAGCACAGATTAGTCCTGTACTCACTGCCACAAACAACTAACCACTCAAGTCGTACAAGGAAAAGAAATCACACTGCACAAGGCTGTAGCCCAAATATTTCTGGGGACAGAATACTGATGTGAAGCCCCAGCTCAACGGAGAAAGACCTAATAATGTTCTTGACAGAACAATGTGTGTGCTGCAAGGCTTATATAGGCCGGAATTGTGCAGGTGAGAAGTAGGGAGAGAGACTGAACACTTGGAAAGAATTCTGAAAACTGCAAAGGGATTAAACCAAAAATACAAGACACTAAATCTAAGTTCCTTTTATCTAAAACAGACACCTGTATAAAATGTCAGACAAATTCACAGTGGAATTAGGGAACAGAGCCTTGATTTTAAGAATGTACCTTAAAGATTGTGTCAAAATTTCCCCTGGATACCCTCCTGAAACAGACAATTCAACACAGCACAGATGATTGAACTGCGGTAATCTGACAGAGCAGACAGCTCTGACAGCCAGTTAAAGCTGTCAGTCACCTTCGATTCTGCCAGCGTAGGTGGAATTGAGCTAGGCCAACACAGATGCCCTGGCACAAAGCCTGGGGTCCCATCCCTTTCCTCACAGCCAGAGACACATCCAAGATCCCCATGATCCCTTGCAAGTTTTTCCAACCTGTGTATGGAATGCAATCTGCCTCTCCTAGTTCAAGGAGCAACCCCTCTGGCTGTCCCTGTCCTCACTGAGCCCAGCCCAGGGCTCTCCTGTGGACAATGCACAGAGACAAGAGAAGAGCTCTTACCGCAATGGTCTTCTCCTTGATTCCACCAACAGGAAGAATTTTTCCAGTCAATGACACCTCTCCAGTCATGGCTACGTTCTGCCTCACTGGGCAATTCATGGCCAGGGACAGCAGAGCTGTTACTATGGTACATCCTGCGCTTGGTCCATCCTTTGGGGTTGCTCCCTGTTTAAAAAACCAAAGCACAACCCTCCTGCTCATTCAAGAAGCAGCATAGCCAGACAATAGCCTTGTCCTTGCTTTAACATTGTCCATGTTTCATGAAGCCTCACAAAGGTTTTTCCATGTGTGAATAATGGAACCTTGCTATTTGAATTAGCGAATGTATTATCACTGGGCTCAGGTCTTTGAATAAGCAACATCAGTGTGTAAAAAAGAGCACAAACACTTTGAAGCTCTTTGTTAGACCTAAGTCAACCACGGAAACAAGGAATGGAAGTCAACATAAGGGGGAGAGTGTCAAGTGTCACAAAGTAGTGGAGGAATAATACCAAAATACAATACCAAAAACACAATACAAAACCAAAAATATTTCCAGGCAGAAAAGATCAGTATATAAAGTCCCACAAAAATCCAGGCCTGAACTAGTGACAGTCTGGGTTTATCTGAGATCAAACCTCTTTGAGGTAAGAGCAGAGACAGAGATCACGCCTGCTGTTTTCTTGTCTTTCAAGAAAGAAATTAACTCACAGACAACAATGGACAGACAACGTGGACAGACACAAAGCAAGCTGCAACAGACATTGCACACAGAGTACTCAGCAATCCAGAAGTAAAGCTGGGGCACAATCACAGCTCAAAATATGTCTTCAGTAAAGCACCTGCCCAAAGCTTGTCACACAGCATGTGAGCCACTCTGAGCACTGTGTGTATTTATTTTCAGCCCCAAATATTGGACAAATGCAATCACTGCCATTACATGGACTAGGAAGCATGGTACAGAGATCAGGAGTAGTATTTTCAACTATGTGTAAATTACTTGAAGCCTTTAAGAAGGCCTGGTAACACAGAGAGCTGTTTTGGTGCCCTTGTAACTTCATCCAAGCATTTATCCAAATCATTTATATCATGGTTTCCCCGCCTGCATAACAGGACAACAGCTACAACAAAAGCTTAGGTTTCTTTAGAAAAATTATCCAAGCCCCTGTATTGCCATATGCTTGCAAAAAGGAATGGAAACATGGCTCATAAGGAGACCTTCACAAGAACCTGAAGGAAATGTCTTCATTCTTGAGTTTTACTGCTGGAAGGGGGCATTCTGCACAACATATGGACAAACAATGTCCCTTCCAGCTTTACATCTAAGGGAGCAAACTAGCCAGGCTGCTGTGCATGCTCTAGTGAACTCTGCATCAGTTTACCTCTGGCACATGCAAGTGGATATGAGAAAACATAAGAAAGTCATTGTTGGGGTCCTTCTGCATCAGAAAGGCTCTTGCAAATGTGTATGCAATTTTGGCACTCTCTTTCATTACATCTCCCAGTTGCCCTGTTACTTCAAGTGACCCATCCTTGATCTCTTTGTCTTTGGGTCGCCTCAGGGATGTTTCAATAAACAGAGTGGAACCGCCTAAAAAAAGAAAAGAAAAGAAAAACAACATCTGAAAAAAAAGTTTAAGGAAACTTAAACCAGGTGGTTTTGGTGATGCAGAAGTTTCGTCAGGCATTCGGAACTGATGCTCTCTGATGAGACACCAGTCCTTGAGTAGAGAGCAGCTGAAACCTGTTCCTTAAATACCTTCAGGAAGGCCAGCTAGAAATCTCAACAGTCTTAATTCATTGCTTTTTTGGACTTCAGCTTCTAGGAACACAGATGCAACCCATATTTAATGGAAATAACCAAGTTCTTATAATGGTTTCATGTTCTGTTTCCTCCAGAGAGTAAGCTGAGTTCATAAAACACTTTTAGCCACTTCAGTTCTCCAGTACCAGATATCCATTTACCTTCTCCACCATACTGATAATTTCCCTTTAATTCTACCCAAGGTCAATTTGAGTATGAAGAGGTCATCTCCTTTGCTGTGTGCTGTATTTCCATCCTATAGTGCACATAAAGTCCCCCAAGTTCCTAGGGGAGTAATCCAAGGAACGGTAAGCAGCCAACAGCACTCACTCCACAGAGTGCTGGAACACCTATACCCTCAACACCAGAAGCCAAGTCAGTGTTGCACATCACTGAGGAGACACAGCATTCCTCAGCTGTGCCATGTGTCACAGTGGCACCTCCTGCTGCACATGTTCCTAATGTATGTAATTTGTATGAGATATGGAGCTCAAAGAGAAAACATGTGGCGCTAAACTAAGATGAGCCTGGATAAGGGCATAAGAAAGGCTCCCTTCTTCAAGGAAGTAGTATTCAGGATCTAAAGGCCAAAGGAAGTTCCTTTTACTGGTGCCTGTAGAAGAACGTCACTTGACTCAGTTCTCTTTGACTATTACATTCATTTTTTGAAAATTACACAGAAATGTAGACATTAACCCAAAATTAATTTTGTCTCACCCATAGCTGTCCAGGCCAGACCCATCACCACTCCTGGGGGAGTGGTTTCATACATGCGATCCACAGTGAAGATGGGCTTTCCTACAAAGTCCTGCAGGTTTTCAGGTGTTACTTGGACAGTCTCCGCTTCTCCACTCACAATTTTATAGGCAGATTTCCTCAATACCTGGGTGAGATAGTAATTTATCTCTGTAGAAAAAGCTGAAAAGGCTGATGCACAGTGTCACAGTTACACGTAACTTTCCCTCACCTTTTCTACTTGTTTCTGCAGATTCCTCACCCCACTCTCTCTGCAGTACTGCTTGATGAGAACAGTCAGGACATCTGATGTGATTTGAGCTTTGTTTTCATCCAAGCCACAGAGAACACGTGCTTGAGGGACCAAGTATCTCTGAAAGAAATAATCCCCAACATCCTTCTCTTAGTATTTGTGACAAAAGCCTAGTGGTTCCAACTCACTCAACTTTCTGCTGTTAGCTTAATGCTGCTTTCTGGTGTCTACAGCCCGTGGAATACTGGAGTTACTTTAACTATGTGTTCAAATCAAAGGAATTCTGTCCAAAATACCATGTGCCTAATTTTTTTGGATACAGCTGGATGTAAATATGTAAGCCTAAATCTGCAAAAAAAAATTTACCAGGTGTAATTCACATAAAGCACAACAGTGATTTCTCTTACCTCTGCAATTGCAAGTTTCTCTTCTGCTACATATCCTGACACATTGATCACTTCCATTCTATCCCGCAGTGGCTCTGGAATGGTTTCTGTTACATTGGCAGTACAAATAAAAAGTACCTGGAAGCATTAAAAGATCCTATTAAAAACTTTCATTAAACTGCTGCTTTACTCCAAGTACTAGTTCCTAAGTCCCGCGTTTCTCTGTCTGAAGGGCTAGAAAAAGATCACCCTCTATGTGGAATTAGTTTTTAATAAAAATTTGGATTTTAGAACTATGTAATAGCATTTTCCCTACCCCAAAGTAAATGTTTAGAAATACACAATGCACAAGCTGGGAAATTGGAATGGATTGATAGGGACTAGAAAACAGGAGATCTAGATCTCACTCAGAAGTTCTTGAACTTCTAGGAAACTGGCACAAAATGACCCAATTATCTATACCTATTCCTAATATGTCAATACTGCAAATTATGTCAGCTGCACAACAAGTGCAACAGTGTGTAAAGATGACCAATTTCAAAAGCTTCATAGCAGCATCAGGCCACCTCACTTGACAGCAGCTCTGCCAGTCATCATATAAAGGAAAACTCTTGCCTTTTCTAGTGGAGACCACACATCTGTTTGTCCCTGGCTCTCCAGGGAGTTAGGGCTACAGGACATATGCTGGTGATCATGTTCTTTCATGTACAGACACTTCAACTAAAGTCAATTCCTGTAGAGACAGCTGTGTATCACTTATGTTCCACCTGACTTTCCTACTGAATAAAATGTCCGCATCTTTATGGACAGGAAATATCTGCATTGATATGCATTCATACATTCTGGCTCTATAACCTCTGCAGAAAAGAGAAATACCTTTGACAAATCCACAGGAACATCAAGATAATGATCCAAGAAGTTAGAGTTCTGTTCTGGATCCAATAGTTCTAGAAGGGCTGAGGATGGGTCCCCTTGATAGCCTCTTCCTATTTTATCTACCTGTGGGAGAAAAGAATTTAATACTCTAAAAAGTTTCCTACCATGATAAATTCTCAAGCAATATTTTTTCAAGGCTCCATCTGAAAATCTTCATGAGTATTCCATAACATGCAATACCAGTCTACCACTCTTCTGTGAACTCATCCAAGTCCCCACTACCTTCCTGTGTGAGACATGTCACATGTGAGAAAGCACAGGACTTCTGAGTGTTGCAGAAAATCACTATGAAGTCTCAGGCAACGTGCATACAATGAAAAGCACTACTACTAGTGGGCTACTACTTGTAAGCTAAGCTACAAGCACAGACCAGAACACTTCACAGTGAGAGGACTAGAGTGCTAGCTTAAATCACTTCCCTAATATGCAAGCTCAGACACTCTCCTTTCTTTGCCCAAGGTGTAAAAAGCCTACACACAGCCATTCAAGCAGAGCCAGATTGGTGACCTGGGCTGTTGTCACAGTCATAAGTTGACTGAGGCTCATAGAGACTTCTTGAAGTCATCTTGACCAACTGAAATCTGACCCTGCTGCTCACATAGGGCCACTAGAGCAGGCTGCCCAGGACCATGGCCAAGGTCATTGATTCTTCCGGCACTGTGAACTCCCCTGAGGATACAAACAGGGCCACTGCTTCTTTTCCCTTAGGAGTAGTGCTGACTGGATGGCCTTAATGAAATTTGCTGCTACAGCCAAGGCAGGGCTTCTGGCCAACACCACTGAAGTACCATAACCTACAGGTTCCACTACCTTTCCAATCACAATATTCACTGGTTACATCACACTGCAACCGATGACAGTTTATTGGTCCCCCATACCATTTCCAAGAATCTGCTGTTGGTCCTTCCCAGGTATGGCACACAAGAAAGCCAGAACAACATTCAGTCTATTCTGAACACCTGCTTTATATCTTGTCTCTGTTTGCTTTTCCACAAAGCATTAGACTGGTAGTCCTGACTCATTTATTCTCAAATCAGACCACAAATTGACTGTAAGCATTTATTCCTTAGAGTCCTGCTTTAGACCTACTGGGAGAGCAACTCTTGCTAATAATCACACAAGCAACAGTGGATTTGTGCACAATGACATCCCACACCTATGCAGGAAACACAAGAACGACAGAAACTCTGAATATCCAGCCAGGTCCATTAGGATCCAAACAGATGTAATTTAATCAGAAGAACACAACCAGAATTTTAAAGCTGGAGTCTGTTATAAGGAGAGAAAACAAAGCATATAAGATATCAGTGCCAGCCAGAGAACTTGAGAGCCCAACCTCATATAAACAGAAAGAACATGGGATTTTTAGAAGAGTTACTGCTTCACCTGTTCTATGGGGATCACAGATTGATAAAGTGTTTTAAGAGCAAAACTTAGACGAAAGACCAAATACTTCACCTCATCAATGAGGATAAGTGGATTCTCTGTCTTGGTCTTCTTCAGACATTGGATGATTTTTCCTGGCATTGCTCCAACATATGTCCTCCTGTTTTACCAGAGATTGTATTTAGGGAACCATTGAAAAGCACAGCACACATTAAGCATTCATCACACAGCTGACAGAACAAGTATATCCTGCTGGGAAACAAGTCTTTATTTCTTCAACATCTATCAAAAGCATTCTCCATCATCATATTAAGCACCAAGACCTACCTAGTTTGTTTCTAGTAAAGAACTAATATTAATTTTGGCAAAATACTTCTGGACTACAGTTTTTACCTTTAGTTTAAACCACTTCTCAATTAGAGAAAAGCAAAGAGGTTAGGCTGAGAATACAGATGTTTGAATTTTCATGGGTTTTGAGTAAGAAATGTTAGAAGAGGTAACATTTCACTTCCTAATTTGATAGGGACAAAAAGACCAGTGTAAATCAAACGATACTAAAGGAACAAACTGTCAATAGCAAAACATAATCTTCCTGCTAGAGATTGTTTCTGGTATCCAGAAACAAGCAGAAGCAAAGAGGGTAACAGCAGAATGAAGGCCAAGAGGCACAGAACAGAGAACATCTGAAAACCAGAAAACATTTATCTCTGCTTCTGTGTAGGGCAGAGCCCTGCAGGTTCAATTTACTCCATGGAATGGCTACTCTTACTGGTTTGAAAACACCACTGATTTTGTTCAGATGCAGACCCTCTCCTCTACTCTGATGAGGCCACATCTGGAGTGTTGTGTCCAGTTCTGGACTTATCAGCCCAAGAAAGACAAGGAACTGCTGAGGAAGGTCCAATGGAGGGCTATGAAGATGATGAGGGGACTGGAGCATCTCTCATGGGAAAGGCTGAGGGAGCTGAGCCTGGTTAGCCTTTGGATGACCAAAAGGGGATCTTATCAATTTGTAAAAATATCTGAAGGGTGGGTGTCAAGAGGTCAGGGCCAGTGGTGCCCAGTGACAGCACACAGGGCAATGGGCACAAACTGATACACAGGAAGTTCCACCTGAATATGAGAGGAAATTTCTGTATATTGAAAGAAGGTAGAGCCCTGGAACAAGCTGCCCAGAGAGGCTGTGGGATCTATTCCTCTGGAGACATTCAAAACTTGTGTGGACACCATCCTGTGCAACCTGTTGTAGCTGAATCTGCTTTAGCAGGGGAATGGTCCAGACAATCTCCAGAGGTCACTTTCAATCGCAATAATTCTAGGATTTTGTGTATGTGGAAGGAAAATAAACCTATGGAAGGGTCAGATCTACCAATTTTTTATTCACTTCTTGTTCTCCCCATGAATGTTCTCATTTCCAGGTTTTCCTCATGAAGCACCACCATCCTGATTATTTGGACACCAATCACACCTGAACACACATGTGAAATGACCCTGTTCAAACTGTCACCATTCTTTAGTTCTGACATTTACAGACAAGGCATTAGCACTTGGCATCAATCCAATGGTTTTGAGTAGCTCACCCAGCTTTTCAAAGTTGAGAATATACAAGAAACAGGGAGCAACTGCACTTAAAAGCACAAATATAATTATGTTCCAAACTCTACCCTTTGCTGTCTTTTTCACCTCTTTCTGTACTTCAAGTCCTGTCAGCAAGAGTTGGCAGAACAGAGATGAAAATTACATACATTGTCCAACTTCAGTTAGGCTCCTATTTACTTTAGTAAAAACTGCTGGATAAAGAAACTTCTCAAGTTACACCGACCTGTGTCCTTTTATTTCTGCTACATCAGTCATCCCTCCAACACTGAAGCGGAAGTACTCTCTGTTTAGGGCTCTGGCAATGGAACGAGCAATACTGGTTTTGCCGACTCCAGGGGGACCATAAAAACACAAAATCTTCCCCTGGGTGGATCCTCGCAGCTGGCTGACTGCAATAAATTCCTGTAGAACAGGAAAAGCACCAGCACTGAACAGAAGGGAACATCACCAGCACCGAAACACATTTGTTATCAGGTCAAGCGGTGATTACAAAACAAGCATCATACTTGAAACTGCCCCTCCAAGGACCTGGGGGAGGGCAAGGGGAGAAGCTAAGTCAGAATACTGATGCATTCGTTTTCCCTCTGGTTAGTTACATGCTTGGTTGTCTCCAGGTTCTGTGCTCTGTATCATCTCACCAGAAGAAGCAGTCTCTCTCTCTCTACTGCTTTGGAGTGAGAAGACAGAGTTCTAGTTCTTCCAGCTTCTCTTGTTTTCACCTGAGTATCTCAAGCTACATGTAAGCATCTCTTACTGTATCACTCTCATGTGCTAAATTCAGCTTGTTTCACTTCACATTTGTTGAGGAATCAAAAGATCACAGTTCAGAACTGAAGCCTCGGCTAGTTATACACTTACAGTGAATATTTTTACCCCACTGTGCAAGTGGGGAAAAAAATCCAGAGACTGCTTCCCTTGGACACTTACTTGCCCAGCATTAAGCTCAAACGAGAATATTGTGGTTTGAAATGAGAATGAGACTTTCATTGCCACAAGTAATTAAGCACATTAGTTGATCACCAGAACATTTGGGTCTTTCATGCAGCTTTCTGTTTGATGCATGAATTAACATCAATTCAATGAAGACTGGAATCTAAAACACATCCAAAATGCCTGATGTTAAGCAGAGTGTGAAATGGGACACACTGCCTACTCCTGCCTTACCAGAATTCGCTTCTTGACATCATCCATTCCATAGTGATCCTCCTCCAGAACTGCTTGTGCTCTGGCCAGCTCCAGGTTCTCCTCGCTACACTTACCCCATGGGATGGATGTCAGCCAGTCCAAGTAGTTCCGTGTAACACTGACAAACACACAAATGAGAGTAATTCACCAGCTCATGTCTTCCTACACCACCTTCCAAAACAGCCTCATCCACAACAAGTGGGATATAAACTACTCATAGAAGAGAAGCTATGTAGAGAACATCACTATTCAGGCAGTCACTGCTAACCTTTTTCACAGTCTTCAATCTCTTGTCCCTTCCCCTACAAAAAAAAAACAAGCTTTTTTTCACAGCTTTTGCTTTTCTGAGACAAAGAATCTCCAATATACTGTGAAAATATTTAAATTTCTGCACACAACTTTCCTGTACAATTGTTTTGGTGTGGAATTGGCTCCTGTCTGAAAAGGAACGGGACTGCTTATATGATCTGCATCACATCAACTGCTTGGATCAGGTCATGAAACTTAAAACTAGAAAATTTTTTCTGTCTCCACAGTAAACTAAGACATGGTAGAGATGAAAGATTCCTGGCTCAGAAGCAAGAAAAACCAGCTGGATGTACAACACTACAGAGAATGATTTAAGACTAGGATAATGATGCCAGTATGGAAGTTAACAGTAGAGATAACCAACATAAACAAACTGAAGAGAACACAGGTGTGTCAAAGCACTACTCACTGTTCTAAAACTACGCACTTAAATCAGGAATTCAATTGAACAGGGAGGTCTGCACAATGCAGTAACTATCAGGTTACTATCAAGTAACTTGATAGTAACTATCAGGTTATCACAACTTGATAGTTGTGCATAGTCGTGGACACAGGGAAGTGTGGGAATCCTGTCTGGGCCCAGGATTCACCTGATGGCAATTGCCATGCCAACAGACCTTTGGTTTTTTTCTCCCAAGTACTTCCTTTGCAAACTTGCAACCACTGTTACAATAAAGGAAAGGCAGTAATGCTGCCTGTGAAGCCCAGTATGTCTTTTCTACGATTGCCAAGACTCAGCTCATCTAAAGGTATGTTTGCCCTCAAACACAGTCTTTTACTCTGTAAAAGACACTTTTAAAGCAGAGACCCAGAACATTAAGAGAGCTGATGAGTATACCAACTGCTGTATTGTATAGCACACTCTGACTCAATAGACAAGAAATGTTCCATTCAACTTCAGTTTCTGACAATCCATGTCACAGAACACGTTACAAACTATTAATTCACTCCTTAGCAATTCCAACCCTGCCCCAATACTTCAGGGACCACCACCAGGTAGCTTAGCCAATGTCATGTATTAGCTGCTCTCACATCTACTGAGGACACCGAAGTACAAACAAGAACCAAAACTGAGGGCAGAAAAAGAATCATCACACACTTCATGAGGAACTAACTACACATTTTGTATCACTAGTATCAGACTGCAAGAGAAGAAAGAAGACCTCAAATGGCCAAAAGAGGTAATAAGTAAATACAGGCAATTTGGAGAAAAATCCTATAATGTAACGATATGCTACAAGGGGAGAGAGGAGAGAGAGGGGAGAGAGAGGGGAGAGGGGAAGGTTAAGTGCTTCACAGAACTGCACTGATGTTTCACTCTCCCAACGAATCCTGACAGCATGACATGGCCATGACTCACTTGAATTCTGAGGAGTGATTATCCAACAAGCCCAACTTGTTCAACTCTTCATCAATCACATCCATGACATGTTTTGGAACTACCAGCTCCTTTAGTCGCTCACGGAATTTCTCTTCTATAGCATCCTTGTCCTCTTTTTCCAGACCTAGTTCTTTCTTGATGATCTTCAACTGCTCTTGAAGAAGATACTTGCGATGTGTTTGCTTGATCTTCTCCTCAACCTAGACAAAGCAACAAATAAAGTAACTAATGTGTTCCTGGTACAGCCCATCTAACATCAAACGCTTCCAAATGCTTCTCAGTTATGATGTTCCCAGCAGCTGAAAATACTACTAGGAAGTCATCTTCAGTGTATTCTAGCACACGAAGTGACTTAACAACATACTCCAGCACCCTCCGTATCTTGGTGGCCTTCACCAGCCATCATCCAGTGCTTCAATGTTCTGTTTGTGCAGGGGAGACCAAAAGCTGGGCAGAGTAAGACAGATGTGACCTCCTTACAGAGAGGGCTAACCACTGCTTTCTACCTGCAGCCTAACAGGGCAACTGAAGGCCAGTATGCAGTTGGCCTTCCATGCCACAAGGACAGTCTGCTAATTCATGGTGAACTTCCTGCACATCAGGGCTTCAAAATCCTTTTCTGTATAGCTATTTTCTATCCTGATTATTCCAGGCCTGGTCTGGGACTATGAATTTCTCTTGGCAGAACTTAAGGGGGCTCTTACTGACTTCCTGAAGGGATACCACTAGTAGCTGGGTGAAGGTAGACTTTATCATGTTGATCACAACATTTTCCGCCCATTAGTCCAGCCAGATTTTTCACCAACCTCATACTACATACTTCCAGTCTGTAACATCCCAATTTAGTCAGAATACTATTATGGCTGACCTCAACAAAGGCCAGGCAAATGTCAAGGTATATAACGGTCATTGCTAGAATCATAGAATCATTTAGGTAGGAAAAGACCTTTGAGATCATTAAGTCCAATGATTAAGCTAGCACTGCCAAGCCCACCATTAAACCATGTTTCCTTTTCGTGTTCCGGGCCTTTTCAGATGAGAAGGCAATTAGGCAATTTGTTTTTGGAAAATCCCTTCTGGCTGTTCCAATCATGTCCTTCTTCATTTGCCTGTACAGGACTTATTGGAGAATTTTTCCCATAATTTTCCCAGGGACTGGGGGCAGGCTGGCACACCTACAGTCTCCCTGATTCTTCTTCTCGGAGATGGGCACGGCATCTACCTTTTTCTGCTTCCCAGGAACCTCCCCCATGACCACAGTGCTTTAAAGATAATAATGACATTGATAAGCCCTCTCACCATCCTTGCATGCATATCTGGTCTCACAGACTGCATCTGTTCAATTTGCTTAAGAAGTCTCCAAAAATTCCAACCCTGGTCCAAAAGCACTTTCCACTTAATGTGAATTCTAAAAGACTCAGCTACTGGGAGTTAAGAAATAAAATATGACTTAGTATACTCAAATATTTGTACTTCAAATACTTCATTATCATTTAGATGCAGTTACTGTATTCTGATTGAATCTTACAACAGACAGGAATTACTGCAGTTCACAGGAGTTAGCAGAGGGTTATTTGAAATAGCATTGTGCTATTTACACTAGTATATGCTATATACAGTATTAGGCTACATATTATTACACAGATGCTTGGTAAACTGCAGATCTCTAGATTTATCTCGCATGAAATTACAACTTTGACACAATTTAACAGCAGATGCTATAGCCTCCTGTCTTGTTACTTCTACCATATGCATGGAAAAACACATTTCTAACAGAACAGAAAACTTTAAATCTAAATAATGTACCCTTTAGAGCACGTACCCATACTAAGCATCACAGTGGTGGACACAATATAAATACACACAAAGTATTTTTACTCCAAAAACTTACCTCTCTTCCAAGACGCTGCTGAAGTTTGCTCAGCTCATACTCCTTTTTCAGAAGGGAAAGAGCTTTATAAAGCCGTTTGGGAATCTGGAAAAGACACAAAATTAGTTTTGAGATTCCATAGCCTTATAAACAAACAGATATNAGTGAGAAAGGCAGAATAAAAAACTCCAACAGGTTGAGCTTTACAGCACCTGCATATGTGGAAAGACAAACATGTAGCAACTCCACAGCACATAAAGAAAATTATTTGCCCAAGATGCAGAGCACTCTGATTTACCCACAGTAAATCAGTATTAATGATCTACTATATCCTTCCACAGGAACCTAGTCACTGATATTAACGTATTAGCAAAAGTAGCACTGAAGTCTCTTCTGTGCTGGGGCTGGTAAAGAAATCATTACATACAACAGATGTACTGATTCCATTTGCATTGCTTGAGTTTAAAACTTCATCTTACACTGGTTTCTTCCAAGATGTCTTGAAGTTCATGTGACTCTGCCCCTGTTAGGGCTGCACCCATATCACTCAGATAGATAGGGTTATCTACCACACGCTGTCCAGCCTGCATCATCTGAAGTACGGACTCTCTGTAAGTAAAAGGTAAAAAAACCCAAAATGCTCTGTAAATTTACATTCAGAATGGAGTATCCTCATTTACTTGTTATGACAGTGCAATAAAATGAAACACAGCTCAGTTGCATAGCAGACTATTTTTGAAATCTGACTACATCGATACTCAGTAATAAACAGATAAATCACTTTGTTAGAGGAATGATCACCAATATATAAAACTAAGTATCTGAAATGCTCTCCTAACAGTTATGCAGGAATTTTTGTGCCAGTATTCCAAAACTTTTATCCTGCTTGTAAGACATGGATGAGATCATGATACTTACTGCAGCGAGTTTCACTTAGACCCAGATCACCTGCCTTAGGACTTACTCATTCCATCTTGTTTCTAAATTGCACATCAGGTTTTCAAAACTTTGATTTCAACAGTGGATGGAGCTTACATCCTAAACCACAAATATCTCTACTTCATTACAGCAGAAAGGAAGTGGTATAGAAAATGTCAGCATGTTCCAGACTGAGAACATGCAGTTCCCAAAGCAGGGCAGCATGGGAAAGACATACCTGTACAAGGGGTTCAAGGCAATGATGTCCCGGATTGTTTTAACAATTTCTGCAGTAAGTGCCTATAAATGCAACAAAAATTTAATCATCAAAAGAATGGAAAAGTATAGGCAAGATCTCAGTACAAATATGACGTTCTCCAGACTCCAGCCACTCACTGCCGTGATGGGCTGTGATGGTTCTTGATGCTGGGGCACTTCTTGCTCACAGGAAAGGTACCAAGGCCTATAGGCTGGCTTTCTGCATGCACAGAACCTGACTGGGTCTTGGCCAGAACATACCATCAGGTTGAACAGTCAAGTCACCTTCAAGTGTTCTGATAGAGATCATCACACAGATTTAAGCATAGACCAGCCTCTTCATTCAGCAACTTTTTGATGTCAACAGTTCTAAGGAACTGAGCTGTTATAATGAAAATTCTTTACTTTCCTACAATCCACCTGTGCAGTGACTGTGATAAGAAGGAACTAGTTTCTACAGCCTGAAGTTAGAGCCTGATTTTAGAACTCTTCCCTTGAAGGAAGACGTGCAGGTGCAATTCTACAGAACAAGTCCAAGCTTGTAAACTAATTCACTTACTTTAACCTCTTCTGTGATCTGAAAATCTTCATGAACCACATTCTCTACTTCTACCATGAGAACTTCCTTCGAAGAAGCAGCTACAGGATCTAGTACCAACTCCACAGCTTGGTCCTTTGCTCCAGGCTCCTCTTCAGCCTCCTTCTTAGATCGCTTCTGTTTCCTTCTAATTTTTTGTTTGTTCTCAGGTTCTTCAGGCTCAACCTCTAGTTGCTTGTTTATACGAATCCTGAAAGCCAAAAGAAACCAACAACAAACAATCTCCCAATTGCATATGATTTCAGCTCTTCAGTCTGAAAAGGAGAGAGTCTAAGGTGTATTCTGAACAAGCTAAAAATTTAGAAAGGAGAGTACACACATTTGCAAGATACCATGTTTCATTGTTTTGGCTTTTACACAGGAGTTTCATTTTCTATGTATTTCCCTATAAATGCTCCTCAAATCTGATATTCAGTGTGGTCCCTATGGACATGACTGACCAGTGCTCCATGTCTCAATCAAATATAAAGACCAATCCCCAAGTTATACCTCAGAAATACCAAACTCTTCCAAGTTATAGGGAAATATTTCTATTCCAAGTAACCCCAAATCAGTAGCTTATTTCCAAAATACAATCAAACATGGTTGTGCTTGGATAATGCAGCAGGAGGTCTAAAACTTCATTTGAAAAGGAGTTGACTTGTGAACTCACATAAATTCAGCTTTGACAGAACTGCTCATTCTTTGCTGTCCAGAACAAATACAAGTGAAGAAACATGAGGGGAAGCAAAAAAAGCCATGCTTCATAGCAAAACCCACCCTGGATCTGTCTCTTCTGCCACGTTTCTGTCCTTGTATTTTTCCTCCTAATGGAAATTACTTATCTGATGCTTTTAAATGTACAATTTCTTAACTTAGTTAAAAATATCTGTCATAAATGGCTAAAACCAGATTTTCAGCAAGAGTCATATTTTCTTCAATTCAGTTCTGGAGCAAAATTATGAAGGCAAGACAAAATTAAAGTTCTGGATCACCCCCCCTTTTTTTTTTAATACAAAAATACTGGCTTGAATTAGTTACAGAGATATTTTTTCACCATAACTAAACCTTGCAGTAATTGTCAAAGTAACTGCTAAACGTCAGCCTAAAGAATGTTTGCTTGCATCACATCACAGTTGATATGACAATGACATGCACTGTCTCTTGTTTTGCAGCTAACCTGTCACAGCTGTGACAGTACCTACAATATCCTGACACTCTCAGTATATGGCATGGTAACAAAGCAAAAACTTGCCATACACAAGTTGTGTAAAACAATGCGTGTATGTGATAAAACTGATAAGGGATATCTCTGTTTATACAGAAGTCTGGTGAGATGCAGTGAAGTACAAGTAACCAACCTTCGATGTCCCATGACTATCATACGCAACTTGTCTCCGAGATCCTGCATTTCATGAATCTGGACAAAAGTTCCCATTTGGTATATTTCATTCAGATCCTCCACCACATCAGATTCATTGCTATTGAGCAAAAAAATTGGAGCAGATATTCAGAAACTTGAGATAGCGGATCAGATTAAAAAAAGAAAAAAACAGTCACTGGTTGCAGAACTTTAAACTGGACTTCGGGGCAAAGACACTTAATCCCCATTGCTACCACCCTTTCCAAACCCAGGATCTGGACAGCTCATTTCCTTCCCAATAAACAACACCCTGTTCTAAACCAAGACTCCAGCTCCCAGCAGTGCTGGTGGTGGCAACAGAAACTTTAACAGCATGACCACAGTCCAAGACCAGCCACAATTTCTGTAATGCTATCCAAGGCAGGGCATTTAGAATGGTAGCTTTTAGTGTAAATGCAACCTGGACACCTTATTTTTATGTTTTTTTAACAAGATCAAGAGAAACAACTTACTTGTCATCCTTTTTAAGAAAAACACCAGCATAAGGCTGGGCAAGACGAACTTTCCTCCTCAGCAGTTCAACCAGCTTCTTATTTTTCACCTAGGACAACAGGAATGTAAGAGGTGAATTTTCTGTAATCTTTACACTTGCAGGGTGTAAGGCCAGGCAGGATGATGCCCTATAACTAAATTATGAAGTCAGAGCTTGTACTGTTCTAGTCTTGTCTCCATTAGAGGGCACTAATAGAGAAGTGGAAAAAAAGGTAGAGAAACATGAAATTGAAGAATTTTGAACAAATCACTTCCCAGTCAAGATAAGACAAGCTCAAAGGCTGGGGGAGGAACTAGACCTAATCTGTATAAGTCTTAAAAGCAAGAAACCCGAGTTACTTGAACAGTACTTTTTAAGTTCATGTTGCTATCACTGTTCCCTTCCCCTTCCATATGTCCTAGCTCTCTGCTCCTGATGGGGAGCTAGTTCACCCTTCTCTACCAGTTGCCTGAATTCTGCCTGCAAGCTCTAGTTAAAATCGTCTTCTCCAAAGGCTTTTCTGCTCAATTCCTCTCCTACACCCATGAGCCTGAGTTCCTGCTTTGAGTTTCAGCCAGTATTTCTTCCTAGTTTACTTTCTTACTCCCCTCTGCTCTCTAGATGCCACACACCACTGGAATGGTTATTACAGAAGGCTGAATCCTCAATGACTAAGAAAATAACTCCTTGTGAATTCTTCTGTCTCACGACCCTGCCAACCACTGAGCGTTCTTCAAAGTGATGGACATAAGGTACATTGCTCTATGCTTTGCTAACAACCAGCAGGGCTCGGACAGAATAGCTCGAGTAATACTACCACTGCTAGCCTATTCTAATCTCGGCACACCTATTCTAATTTTGCACAATGTTTAGCAAAAATATGCTTACCAATGTCAGAGACATTAACAGGAAGAAAATTAGTAATTCCATAGGCACTGTAGAGACTTGACCTTTTCAGGTAAATTGCAGCACAGTGAATTCACAGGATAAGAGAGAATATTTAACAATTCTGTGAGACATTGTTGATCTGTGCATTGAAATTGATGACTTTTATACATAAGTCTCATATTACTGCATGCTCTTAATAACATATAATCTTCTCCTTCCCCTGACACATCTATAAACACAGTAGAAGCTGCGCATATTAGATTTCGACATGCAGAAAAATACTATATACTAGATAAATAGATAGGTAGATAGATAAATAATATAATACTAGAAATAACATTATGCTAAATAATACTACCAGAACAAGAAAATATTGGTTTATTTCATACTACATTTACCTCAAAATCAGACTGGCAATATACCAGAGAGGCACAAAAATACAAGTACTTGTTCCAGAATGGGTTTCATTTCAGAAGGAAAAAGGATTTCCGGCCTGTAAGCTCAAGTCACACATCAGTGATATAATTTATAGCCCTTAAAATCCTTACGGGGTGCAGAGGGAAAAGATCATACTCTGAAATGGTGACTGCCATCTCCATCCCTCAGCACCCTCTCCCACTGCAGCTGTACTTCTCTACACCGAATTCCTACTTCTTCCTTGCAGCTCTCAGCTTGCGGCCTTCACCATTACGAGTCTCGGTGCTCTGACACCAACCCACGGCGCCGAAACAAGGACACATTTGCTTAACCTTCATCGGAGAACACAAAGAAGGCAGCGAACTTCGAGAGAGTTTGTGTGAATCGCCGACCTTCTCTGTTAGAAGCAGAGCTGCTGACGCAATAACTGTGAAACTTCAACTGGCCCAAAAGAAACCGCTATCCCGACAGGACCCAGTTACAAAGCTCGAGCTAAAGGCCGAGCAGCGGCTGCCCGCTGGAGGTCACGCAAGCGGCTGCCTTGCTCAGCACTTCAAGGAACTTGCCAAGGCCCGGAGATGCGGCACCGCCAGCGGCAGGGTCAGCCGGTGACCCTCCCACGGCTGGGGTGATACCACCCCGGGACCCCCGCCCGAGGCTGCAACGNGGCTCGGGGCGGCGGCGCGGAGCCCAGAGGGACCGGGACAGCGGCAGCGGGGGCCCAGAGGCGGCGCCGCGTAGGTCCCAGGGCTGGCCCGGTGACCGCAGGCCGCCAGCGCCCACACAGCCGCCACCAGCGCGCGGCCGCCATGCTGCCGGCGCGCGCGCTACACTTCCGCCCTCCCGGCAGCGCCGGCCCCGCCTGTACGGGGTCTCGTGGCGGCGCGCACGTCCGAGCCCGCCCATGAGCGCGGGTTCGAGTCCCGGTCCCGGNCGAGCCAGCCCAGAGCGCCTCCCGCCTGTGGCCCCGGCACCTCGCGGCAGCGGCAGCTCCGGCCCAGGCAGCTCACCTCGATGATCTTGATGAAGCGCGGGAAGACGGGGTTGCGCGTCACGGCGATGAGCGGGACGTTGGGGAAATGCTCCGGGACGAGCAGCGGCGTCAACGCCGTTATGACCGGTCCAGCTCCACCGCTGTCCGCCCCGCCACCGCCGCTGCCGCCACCTTCCTCGCCGCCGCCTTCCAGTGAGTCGCCCCCCGGCAGACCGCCGGGGCTGCGCTGGTGCCAGCGCGGGCCGGCGCTGAAGGCGGCTCGGGGCGGCGGCGCGGAGCCCAGAGGGACCGGGACAGCGGCAGCGGGGGCCCAGAGGCGGCGCCGCGTAGGTCCCAGGGCTGGCCCGGTGACCGCAGGCCG
>VXBI01012029.1:234245-402777 GCA_013397375.1 Toxostoma redivivum
CCGCCCCCCCCGCACCGCCGGCCCCGCCTGTACGGGGTCTCGTGGCGGCGCGCACGTCCGAGCCCGCCCATGAGCGCGGGTTCGAGTCCCGGTCCCGGTCTCCATCCCGGCCGGGCCGGTGCCGGAGAGAGGGACGTTGCCGCTATGAGTGTGGCTTTGGCGCCTGCCCAGCCTTCCTTTTCCTCCTCGGTTCCCTGCAGTCAGTTGGCCAGACAGCTTCCGCAAATCTTCAAGGATGGAGACTCCATAATTTCTCTAATCACCCTGTGCCACTGCTGCGACAGCCTCTCTGTAAAAAAGTCTTTCCTGATATTTCGAGGGAGCCTCCCGTGTTTCTTTTTGTGCCTATTGCCTCTTGTCCTGTCACCAGGCACTACTGAGAAGAACCTGGCTCTGTCTTCTCACCTCCCCATGGCAGGCATTGCTCTACATTTCCGTTACTCCCCCAGCCTCCCCTTCAGCAGGCAGCAGTGCCAGCTCCCCCAGCCTTTCCTCAGGGCAGATGCCCAGTCCCTCCATCATCTCTGCAGTTCTTCGCTGAACTCTCCCTGGTGTGTCCGTGGCACTCGTAGTGGGGAGCCCAGAGCTGGACGCCGTGGCCTCAGCAGTGCTGAGGGGAGGCTGCTCCTTGAGCCCCACCAGGCCAGGACAGGCAGGGGCTCTGGTTCAACTCAGGGTCTGGCGGAGCCCTCAGGTCCTCCTCCACAGAGCTGCTCTTCAGCAGGTCAGCCCTCCGTGTGTCCTGGTTATTCCTCCCCAGGTGCAGGACATTGCATTTCTTTTTGCTCAACTTCATGAGGTTCCTGTCAGCCCATCTTTCCATCCTGTTGAAAGATTAAATTAAATTTAAAGATTCAAGGGAACCTTGAGAGTTGTCTCAGTGGTATTTGGTGAAAAGACTATAGGCAATGGGCACACATTGAAAGACAAGAAATTCTATTTAAACAAAGAAAAGCATTTTTACAGTGGGGGTGCTTGAGTGCTGGAACAGAGTGTGCAACCTGCATCCTTGGAGATGTTAAAAATCCAATCAAAGTCCTGAGCAGCCTGTGCAAGCTGCTTCTGCTCTGAGCAGAGGGGTTTGACTGGGGATCTTCAGAGACCCCTCAGCCAAGCTTGTGGTACCGCACAGGAGTCTGCATGGCTGGAAGAGCAGGAGGGGTGGACTAGATTGCAGATGCACCCCAAGTGGACTATTAGGCCTTAATGGCCCTGGACAGCTTCCCTTGGGACCCACATCTCAGACCTGCTCATCACTTGCTGTTGTCTTATGGTTTGACTTCTGAGTCTGTGCTGCTGCCTTTCTTGGGTGCTGTGGTACTGGGGATGCCCTTTCCCCAGCAGCCCTGCTATTCAGCTTGATTCCTGTCTCTTAGAAGGTTATGCAGCAGATTGCTGTCTTTTCTTGTCTTAGAAGACAAGAAAAAGGGATATCAAGGGGAGAACAAAGAGCTTTCACTTTGTGCAGGTGCCATGCTATTAATTCAACCTTTTAGCAAGTAATGTAAACCCATTATTGTTTAAGCTTCTGGGATCTCTTCCACATAATCTATTTTGGGGGTGGATTTTCCAGATGGAAGTATGTGCCTATGTGCTGTCTGGTGCAGATGAAGCAAACCTAATATTGCTTTGTCAGTTTATGGACATATGCCAAAGATGGACATCAAAGAAGAAGCTTCAGGGAAAGGCCCTGTCAAAATGTGAGATAAGTATTTGACCCATGAGGTAGGCACATGGAGATAAGAAAATATAATGTATCATGTGAAAAGTAATGTCTCTGACTTTGGAAGGTCACAGTCCAGAGATAAAAATAATAGAAAAAAAATAATGGAAAACTATTGTGGAAAAAATTCCCTTTATTTTTCAAATATGGAAACTATCTGTATTAACACTGAAAATAACAGCATGAAAAAAAAGCCCTCAGGAATTAACAGAGTCAAATTGCACAAATGCCATGAACACACTGTAAAGTATGTACAGAACTGATTTCCAGTTCTTCTTTGAGCAGAGCAGAAGGACATACAATTTCAGGTCAGTTTTCATGGGCAGCTCTGACCCCTGGAACAATGTGCATGTATCACATACATAAAGTGACATGTGGCCTAATTGATAATCGATATTCTTCCTAGATTTTCTCTTTTCCAATTAGGATGGAAGAGGTATATCCTTATCCAAAAGCTACTTGTGTATTTATGCGTTGAGATAGCTCTGTTTCATCCCATCTGTAATCATTAGGAAGAAATCTGTAGGAGAAACTTGGAAAGTTTCTGCAAGTAGAAGCAGAAAGACTGCAGTAAAGACTGTGTAAACTCACAAATATCTGGTAGTTTTAAAAGTTAGTGGATAAAATTATAAAATACCTTTCAATTATCCAGTTTTGAAGGCTGAGTTAGTACAAGGTCGGCACTGGCTTTGGAAGGAGTACAAATACTTTAGTATTCTTCACTGAGCTCTGAAAGCTTGGTCTTTGCCAAGACAGATGCAGTGTGGATGGGGGTCTTTGGGATGTGTACAGACAAGAACACAGTGTAGAATTTTTTCTATACATTGAGAAGTTCTCATTTCATCACCAGCAGGTACAAGTCAAAATTGGCATGCATTGAGCTCTTTTCTGGGAAATCTGGCTTTGAAAGACTAATTTCTGGAATGAAGTGCAACAGCTTTAGTTTTTTATTTTAAGTATGGGATTAAATGAGTAAATCAAGGTGGACACCAAAATGAAATATGCGGCTTTACACATAGTGAGACTGTAATATTGGCTTTCCTTCTTGGATTAATAATAAAAAATTTGACTCTGTGTATACATATGCTTGCACACATGCACCCCTTTCATATATATGTATAGATATATATGTAAGTATATGCAAATTTCTGACAATACTTTGACGTTCAGATACTGTAAACAGATAATCCCAATCATAATCTGGTTAACAACATGGGTAAATACCAGAGCTAAAAACTGAATTCTGAAATTCCCAAAGAAAGACTGGTTTACATTGTTGGAAAATGAGGCCCCTATTTGTTTGTGCTCTGTTAATATTGTGTGGAAATCAGGAAATCACAAATGGCAAGGCTTGATGCATTCTGCTTTGTGGGAACATCTGTGAACATGTGGATGCAATGTGGTAGGGAGAGTCCCTTTTGTGATATGTGTACATGTCTGCTTACAGGAAGTGAAAACAGGTTAGACTGCTGTGTTTTATTAAAGTACCATTAGAATCTTTTCAGATAGCTTTTAGAAATGATTGGGTGGAAAAACACTTGGCAATATGTGTAAGCCGGAAAGCACATGCATATATTACAAAGCCAGAAGGGACCCTTATGACCATCTAGTATTACTGTCTGTGTAACCCAAGCCATAGGACTTCCCAGAATTAATTCCTATGTGAGCTGGAATACAATCCAACAATCTTCTGATTTATCCTTCAGCTTGCCCTTTTTGTACAGGAAGTCTCTTCAGGATTAGAATTCAATGTTTTCGTGAAAAGTTGGACAAATAGTCTGAAAAAAAAATAAAACCAAGAAGCAGTTCAATATGGACAAATTGAAATAACTGTAATAGTTATAGTAATAATCAACTGCACCAACACAGGCTGGGAAATTGCTTGATAGGCCGCAATCCTGCTTAAAATTATTTAGGAATTGTCATGTATTACCACTGGACTAGGGTCAATGCTATCATGCTGTTGATAAAAAATAAAGCACTTCATTGGGTTTTATAAGCAGGTCTGTTCTTTATGAAGGTTTAGACTCGTCAGCTGAGCAGTGTTATTGATAAGCTAGTGCTGTCTTAGCTCACTATAGGTACAAGCTGATGCAGTGTATCTGAAAACTCTTTGGTTGAGATCCAGTCCTCAGATAGAGCCATCTCATCAGAGTCTAACCTTGCTAAGAGTTAGCAGAAGATGAACAGACTTGAGTTTTCTGTATGCATGCATCAGGGACAGTTATCCTGATCATCTGATGCATTGTCTACTAACAACCATGGTAACATGAGTCCAAGGTCTAAATCTTAGTGTACAGGAAATATTCTTTCGTCAGTGCTCAGTAATAATAAATCTTTAGTTGGATTGTTGTGTCAAATTTTAGTCATTCCACTTCAAGAAAGATGTGGAACAGCAAGAAGAAAGTTCAGAGGAGAGGAACATGAATGATTATTACCTGTGATACATACAGGATCTGTTTAGTCTAGAAAGGAGAAGAGCAGACATTATAAAAGTATTCAAACAAGATAATAAAAGCGTACAAAGAGAAGGATAATAATTTGTTATCCAGCTCACTTGCCTCCTGCTAGAGTAGATCTCCTGTCAAAATAATCAACCTGCCTTTCATGATCATCAAACAACTTGCTGCCTTACAGTCTGGAGCTAGCCACTGCTAAACAGAACTACCACACACTTCTAGTTGCCCTCTTCTGCTACCAGTCTTAAATGAAAGAGATGCATTTGTGCATTTATCTTAGGTTCCCAATAATTGTCCAGCCTGTAAAAATACAATACTCTGCCTACAGGGTGTGGAATGTGGCAGCACCAATATATAATCCTGCAGTTTCTGGAACGACTAAAAAGAGCCTCAGGATCTGGCTTTGAACATCTCAAGAAATGTGTTGAGGAAGCTTTCTTAGTGCTAGGGAGGGCAGCATGAGCAGGTGTGCAGTTGTGATTGGCAAAGTTGACTCCAGCAATGCCTCTGAGGTCTTCCTTCGATGATGTGCAACTCTCAGTGTATGGCTATGGCTAGGGATGAAAAACAGTGTGTAAAGCCAGGGCAGAGGAGTGTAAGTGACATACTGGGTTGGGAATAATGAGCAGACCTCAAATGAAAGCTGCCCAGTTTAGATAGTTCCTCAGTGGGTCAGGAGGCTGCTCGCTGCTATTGCTGCTCTTAGCCATTGTCAAAAGCAGGACAGCTACACTGCAGCAGCCCCAGCACTGTGGATCCTTAATATCTTCCTGGTTGAATTACAGACATTCATTTTCTGGATGTTCATGGACCTGGATGTTACGGAACAAGTCCTGGTGGTCCTGTTCACTGGTGTGAGATACACTAGCTGTATTCCTGGCCATGCCAAGGAAGGGGGAGAGAGCATGGATGAAGCAGGTCCCTACTGCTATCTTTAGACTCTGAGATGTTATGGATGTAATTTGGGCTTATGTCCAAATGTGTTAAGCAGAAGCTGAAATCGCATTGGTCAGAATCAAAAAATATATCCTGAATTTTTAAGTCTGGGATCTGGCAAACCTGTGCAAGCAGATTATTTGGCTCTGCCTATAAAAGATAAGGAGCTGTAGAAAGACAGAGGTGTTTGAAAGCACATTCTACGGCAATGTAACTGAGGGGAAGTCACTTCTGAAAATAGGCAGAGATGAGCACAGGAATCATTTCCTTAGGAATCCTGTGATGAGGAGTGAAACTGTTTTCTTAGCATGGAAGGGAGTCATTCCTGGCATGGATGTACCACCCAGCTGCTCAGACGGGCAAATCGTTCTTAAACTTTGTGTTCCCCCTCCTGGTTTCAACAGGATGAGAAGAGTTTGCTAAAGAGAAATGAAATTGGCCAGGTTTTGGCAGAGATTGGTAGAGAGAAGAACTGTTTCAAGGCTGAATAATGGATATAATAAATTTTTTAACTGTTTGATTCTTTCATAATCCTTTAGGATCTTCCACTAATGAGAAGCCTATTGATACCTATTGGTGCCACCAGCCAGCTGTCCCTGCTGTATGATCCCACATTCCTTAAGGACGTGAGTGACTCTAGTATCTGCAACCAAACAGGTTGCCAGTGGAGCTCTCAGGAAGCATCAAGTGCAAACACAGTTTGCATCAGTGCAAACACCAGAACTGTGAGCAAGGAGGTGATGCTAAAAGCTTGTTTGGGTGAAGGTACTAACCAAGTGAAGGCCTTTCCACTGTATCTTGCAGGACAGAGTTATGGCAACATTTTGGTGCCAGTCCACAGATGGTGGTGTTCCCGACTCACCTGGCTACTTAGATCAGAAAAAAAGGAGCTCCTAGTCCAGCTCCGTCACTAGGTCTTCCTTACTCAGGTGTAACTATTTGGCCTCATAAGAATGACTAAATCAGGCTTTCTTTGCAGTTTAATTTTCTCCTCTTTAATGCCAGTCAGAGAAATAGGAGAGCAACAGGATTAGGGAAGACTGCATGTGGTAGAGGTGATAGAAAAGTGAGTGTCTTGCACAATGGATCTTTCTCTGTCCTCCACTCTGGACTTCTGCTTCAAGTTTTCACTTTTTACGGCATTAATCTGCGCTCTGCTGCCCGATTTCACAGTGCTGTCTCCCTTCTGGAGTGCCTGTGGGTGTCTTTCTGTGGGCAAACCAGGTGAGAGAGCTGTTCTTTCTCCTTTATCCCAGAATTACCAAGTTCGCAGTCTTGCGCATCCAGCTCATGCCGGGAGAGATGTTCCACAATGCCAGCTCCCAGAGAATCCCCCAGGACGTTGGTAGTTGTTCTAAGGCGGTCCCTGAAAAGTCAGAGAGAAAAACAAAATGCAGTTTCATAGTAGCAGCTAAGGGGATGAAGATTATTTCAAGAAACATCTTCAGTGAAACTTTTCTACTTTCTAAGTCATTCTAATAATAGAAACTTCAACACTGACTGGAAAATTACTCCCAGAGAGCCTTCCTTGATTGACATCCTTGAGCTCAAGCTTCACATTCATTCCTGTTTTATTGCATTCTCAATTTCTTACTGAAATGTTTTGGACTTGACACGAATGAAGAGGAAGATTGCTGTGTTTATATATGGACACTATCCTTTCCGAAGGCCTTGCTGCAGACTCAGATGGCCTCTCCACATCTGTTTCACTTAAGTTGCTTTTTGCTTTACAAAAAGTGCTGAAATTCTGATGCAAACCTATGACAACACTGCTGTGGACACATTTCCTCGACATGGACAGCATGCACTAAGACAAGGCACCAGATTCTTTGTGCAAAATAGCACATCTAAAAGACACTTTGCAATGAGATATTCTCCACAACTACAACAGTATGTCAGAGCTGCTGAAGCTGTCACCAGTCCAGCGCCCTATCAGATCCTTCAGTGGTAACAGTGGCATCTGATTGAAATAATCTACTCTGAGTAAGCACAAGAAGTAACCTGGCTTATTAGGAGGCAAGGCTCTTCCCAGCCAAGTCTGTTCTTATGCACAATCCAGGAGAAGTGAAGCTGTTCTGCAGAACTGTTTCCAGCTGGTCAGCCATGGCTGGGAGCAGATTTTGGCTGCTTTGGCTACACACCAACAATACAAGATACAAAAGAACGGGAAACACTGACAAAATCTGTCAAGATTTTGGTGTTTAAGAAGACAGAGAGGTAGGACTGTGCACAAATGCATTCTTCAATCTAGTTCCTAAGAGCACTCCTATAAAATCACTTGTCCCAAGTGATTTTATTTTAAATGGAAAGAAAGCTGAAATGTAACAGTGTGGCTGATTAGCTGTACCCATGTAAACACTCTTCAACTTTGTACAGCCCAGTCTCATCCCTCTTTCAGTGGTTAGTAACCCAGAACTATCCTTCTGTAGTGTGAATTTGCTTATTATAATAACCTTTTCCTATGACTCTGCAGATAATTTCTGGGTGCATTTTAAATAAAGTAAATGGAGAACGTTCTGTTTGGTCACCAGGCTGATCAGCAAGTTACCTCTGATGCCTTGAGTCACTGAAGCACATGGCAAAGACTCCAGCATGGGCATAGAGGGCTACTGTGCAAAGATCTCAGGGGTACAGGTGTGTTTTAAGCTCAATGGTACAGGTTAGTGAGCCTGCTTTTAGAGACATCAGGAGTACAGACGAAATCTGTAAGCACTGGCAGGAATGCAGAGCAGTGCATGCCTGCTGAGCAAGGAACTTACAGAAACCAGTCCACAGCGATGATCAGCGTAATATCTTCAGTAGGCAGCCCCACTGATGTTAGTACTATAACCATTGTCACCAGTCCTGCCTGGGGAATACCTGCGGCTCCAATGCTGGCTGCTGTGGCAGTGATGCTGGAGGGAACAGGAAAGCAGAGCTATCAGCAAAGGGAAGAAAAGATGTGGTTGCATTTGCAGAAATGTCAGGAAGTAGCTCAAACTCATCATCGTCTTGGCAGCCTTTTTGTCCTGGTCACCAGGAAGAATGGTGACACATGGGACATCAACACAATGCCAGACTGCCCCTACCAGACACCCCCTCATAACAGAGCTGCACACCACAGATTTCCTAAGACCTGGATGTGCAAGAAGGGCTCAAGTAGAGCCCCAAAGTCATGGTGTCCCCATGTGCTTTGACATCTGGAGCTGTAGTACAACCCTTCTTTCCCATAATTTTTTTTTCCTTATTGTCTCTTCTGAGCAAAAAAGGAACCTGATCACACCTCAGATAAGCCAACAAAACTGAAACCCTTTCTGTAGTCCCAAAACTCTTTCAAAAGTCACCTTATTGTGATGATTTGCCCAAAGTCAAGTTCATAGTTGTTGACTTGAGCAATGAAGATGGCTGCAAGGGCCTCGTACAGAGCAGTGCCGTCCATGTTAATTGTGGCTCCCACAGGCAGCACAAACCTCGTGATGCGTCTGTCCACACCATTGTTTTCTTCCAGGCACCTGAAGGTTATGGGCAGAGTCGCTGAGCTGAAAGGAATTTACAAAACCACATGAATTGCATGTATGCTGACGTCAGAAGAAGGACTATGCCTTTATGACCTTACCCACCTGCTTTTTCACCCTGCCATGAGAGCCAGAGGCCAGAAGCTGCTAGGAGAAAGAACAGTCTAAGCAAAGCTTCCTCAGATATGATGCATGCTGCAGTTGCACATTCTAACATGGCTTTTCTCAGGGGGTTGGGGCAGGGGCTGTATAACCCTGAGGCTGATGATGCTGGTATAACACCAAAAGAAGGTGGATTCAGGGTACATAGGGCAGAGGCTCAAGACAAGAATTCCTTTTTCTGCTATTAAAAAAACTTGAGCCCTTTCCCATCCCTCTCAGAATGACATATTTGAGAACATATCTTGCAAAGAAAGCATAGAACTGTTTCTGAACGAGAACACGAGCAGGAAAAATGCTATGTGTTTTGGTATGAGAATGTGTGTGGAAGAGCCTGCTATGTGCTTGCCAGGACATGAATTTAGCAAGAAACATAGCACTTACTGAAACAAGTTACCTACCATCCCTTGCTTTCTCTGTGTGACATGGCAGTGTGTGTCATTGAACATACTGGTGTTGATGCCTTTGCCCAGGTCTCTGGGAAGTTTAATGACAGCTGCACATAGTCTGTGTGCCTGGGAGAGATGGACATGAAAATGTGTGCAAGTACATGTGTGTGAGAGCTACGTGCATGTAGAATAATGCTGTGATTCAGCAGGATATTTGTCCTGAGCTCAGCATTTTAGTGGTAAGCAAAGTCACCCTTGTGTTTGGTCAGGAGAAATACAGGCCATTCAGTGATGGTCAGAGTTGGTCATGCGAGTAGGGCTCCTGAGCGCAGCAGTGGGAACCTTCCCACTCCCAAATGAGTTTGGCTGGTCCACTGCAAAAAGCTGTTAGTGCTAGAAATCTAGAGACGACAGTGCTGCATTGAGAGCAATGGAGTGCTGAGATGTAGTATCTACATCAGCCCAAACCCCACTCCTACATAGCCATCATACCTGGAGGAGGTGCCCAGGGCTGTGATGAGAGCCTGCAGGAGCCCTGCAATGAACACCCAGGGGTTTCGGTGAGTGACAATGAAGTAGAGCAGGGGCAGGATGCAAAGGGCATGAATGAGGAGTCCAACGATGACAGTGAGCGTGTACATCCCCAGCTGGCCTCCCATCACTGCTAGGTCATCCATCTCCAGGATTTTGCCCGCAATTAAAAACATGATCCCAACTGGAGCATACCTGTGACAGAAACACAAGGCCAATGGTCAGGACTGGCTCTCACACTTCCACACCAGCTTTAATACATGCTGCCTGGATAAATCCCCAATAAACTAGCATACCATAAGTGCTCACTGAGCCTAATATTGGATTATACTGCTGGTTTATTTTCTAGAAACCTGGAGAGAGCTGGGACTTGTTCATCCCATGGTCAAAAATCAGCTCTTGATGCATGCCTGGGGGCCCCAGCACATTTTTGCACACAGCACGGACAGTGGTGGTTTCCTCCTCCTCTTGGGTTTTCTACATTTCTACAACACTCCTTGTAGAATTGATAAGGAAGGTTGTGTAGAGAAACCTTCAGAGTCCCTTCCTTTCCTAACAGCGTTTGGGCTGACAGAATTTTTTTTTCTGAGAGGCACAGGAAAGCACAGGAGTAACAGAGAATCAGACAGTAAAAGCAAGAGTGTCCTATAGGCTCTGGGGTATCAGCCTTGCTGTCTTCAGATGCTCACATTTAGGGAATATGAACATCTAGGGATTCCAGATCTGGTGTAACAAGGACTGGGTACACCAACACCTGTAAAAGCAGCCATGGCTCATATAAAACCCCATTTTGAGGTACCCTGCTATCTTTCCCATTCCTTGTGTCTTTTTCCCCCTTCTATAACAATGCAGCTGACAAGCAGCAGTGAGGCTTCACAGAAAAGAAGAAATAAATCAGATATGGAGAGAATCATGGGCACTAATATAATAATTGGACCAAAGAAAATTCCAGCTCCACGGCCACACCTCTCAGGGCTGGGCCTCTGCAGCTCAAGAGGTCACATGCAACTCATGCACAAGGCTCAGAGATCCACATGCCAAACTCCAGCTTAGCCTGGGAGGTTTGGAAAAGTTTCAGGAAAGGATTTCATAAATATTTCATTTCCTCTGACCTTCCTGTTAGAACACATCCTTGGCTGCAGGCAGTGACCAGATTTCCCCAGGAAAAACAAGCTCCTGGGAGATGGTCTGCAGACTGTGGCTACAGGAAGGCATGCACAGGCAGTGTCCCAAGTGTAACCAATGTTCTATACATAAACACCCTGCCTTCCTTCATCTAAAGGGAGGTTTAAGGAGGGGTTTTGAAGGTCTCAGGGTTAGTGTGCAGGTCTACTTCTTCCATTGTGCTCATGCTCTTGCTTCTGTGCCCTCAGGCAAGTCTTACCTGTTCTTAGAAAAGCAAAGCCCCAAGTTCTGTTTCAGACATGGACAGATCCCAGGGGCATGGGGCTTCCCAACATCTGCTATGAGCTCAGGGATATTCTTCCCCTTTGTGCCTTTTTCTGTAAGGCCTGTCCTGCTGTGCTCAGGATTTTGTTCTGAGATACAAGACTGTGACTTTTAAGACCAAGGAAAGGAAGCTGAAGTGATCTAAAAAGTGAGAGGGTGTCAGGCTGACAGATTTCTTCCCTGTCAGACATTTGCATGTATTCTGCCAGACCAGTGTCTGTCCTCTTTTGGAGTACCAGACAAAACTTTGAGCCCTAACTGAGTAAAAAGCTTAAAATAACAATATTTGGTAAAATGCTGCCTTCTATTGTAGACTTGCCTCAACAAGGCCTTGTTTGTCTGGACCATGTGTCATAGGGAGCCTTGACAGAAAGCAGTGAGCAGCTGAGCTCCAGAGGAGTCATGATCTGAGAGATCTCAAACCAAAAGGCAGTAATTTTGATCTGATCCTCTCAACGCAGCTCAGCTCTCAGAGCTATTGCTCTGCATACAGCTGCCACCCTGAAAGCAGGAAAGGGGCAAAGGGTTGCTGTGATTCATAGCTAAGTCAGACTCCTGGAACACAGCTGGAAGGAAAGCTTTTGGTGAGAAAGCCTCACACCCTACTCCTGTTGGTAAGGCTAAGAGATCTTCCACTCCAGCTCTGTGATCTTCCAAGGATGTTTCCAGAAGCCTCAAGAAAAGCAAGTCCTAGTGTACCTGATATTTCTAAGGTAAAAACAAAAAGAACAGGAAATGAAATGTGAACAAATATCCCATCCAGACTTTTCCCTCCAGCTTGATGGAGCCAAAGTAGAGCTGTGCCCAATCTGCTTTTCCTGTCTTGTGCATGAAATCCTTAAAGCTACCCCACTTCTCATCATGTCAATGGAAACTGCACCTGCAGACCTCCTGCTCCAACCGGCCGTGCTCCTCACCAGATGATAATGGCCACCAGCCTCATGATGGCTTCGTTGAGGCAGTTAAAGAACTCCCGCAGGGCCCGTCCCTTCTGCTTCATGCTGCCGATCATCAAACCGAAGCACATGGAGAACACTACCAGCCCCAGAGCGTTCACCCCATTGGCTGAGCCTGGGATGGGAATGACTTCTTCAAAGGTCAGCACCTCGGAGATGGTTCCCAGGGCATGAGTGATATTCTCCATGATGCTGGTGAAATTCTCAGGCACGGGGATCTGAGTGGTTGCTACACCTGTTGTGATATTGCTGCTGTGGAGGATGGTTCTGGTGAAGACCCTGGTGCTGTACTGAGTCTTGTACTGAAAAGACACAGATTATCAAATGCATTCACAGGCCCTAGTTCAGATGATCAGGACACATGCTAGGCTCTTACATCCCTTCTTAAAGTAAGGAGAGTACTGCAGGTTGCTGCTGACCTATGTGGGAAACTTGCTTTGCCTATTCTCAAGGGCCCCAGTGTAGTACTTTCACCAGAAAGTTCAGAAAATTCATAAAGCAGAAGGACAAAAGAGACCATTAGAGCATCTCATGTCACTAGGACTGAGATATTCTGCCTTCTCTGATAACCCTTTGTGCTGCTTCCAAGGGCACTAGCACTGCAGAAGAGACAGATTCTTGGAGAATCTATTCCATGTCACTGCCAGTCCAAGCCTGCAACCTGAAATCATGCAAACCCTTTCTGCCTCTGTGGGATGAGGGTTGAAGCCCCCACGTACAGACAGTTTGAAAAGCTTGCATGGGGGATGCTATAATACAGACTACGTATTCTATACTGCAGAATACGTCTGTACTGCCTCCTGCAGCAGTCAGACCTGGGGAATAAAGTGGTAATCCATCCCTCAGAGAAGTAGATAGGACCATGGTCCAGGGCACAGGGCACAAAGATGAGATTTCATACCTGTTTGAAGCAGGCTTCTACCAGGTTGGGCGGGAACATATTCCTGCAGTAGATAAAACAAGGAAAGAGTTATTGTCCTGTTGAACTAGGAAAAAAACATGGGCTTCCTGGCCGACTTCTTTGTCCTGGAGCAGTGTCTGAGGTTACAGCTTTTACAATATCTACTTAAGCCTTTTCGGTCTGACTGACAGAAGAAGGGAATATGCCAATTTGGACCCAGCACCTCTTGCAACTTGTCAGACTTCCACTGCATGTTTTCAGACTCCAGAAAGTTATTCAGGTATGTGGAAAGAGATGACACACACACTGCCCTGGGGTATAGGTACACTGTAAAACCATAATCAAACCCAACCAAACCTTGAAACAATACCATTCTACAATGTTTAATACACTGCGTTGCTCTCAGCCTCACCTCTACAGTTGTCATTTTAGCTCTCTGTTATCCTGTACCTCAAAAAACATGGCTTTATACCACTTGAGATGGTACAGCTTTGCAATTCACTGAGTAAGGTCACAGCAAGGGAAGAAAAGGCAATTCTTGGGAACCACTTCCTTGATTTCCTTTGGTTGTTGAAGATGGATATTTGGAGTAGCCTTTGCTAGGTGAATTTCTGAAAGGTAGCCACTGATGGTTTTCATTACTTGTTTTGTTGAGCACACCATGACCTCTTATATTAATGCCTCTGGAGAAGGGCTGGACTCCAGGCCAAGCACTCAGCCTCAGAGTGGCAAAGCCAGTTAGCTAGACTAAGCTAGAAGTAGTAGGCTTGCCAAGACTCAGCCATTAACCTCTTTCCCTAAGACTATGTGCCTAAAGCTGTGATACTTCAAAAGGCTACTCCATGGAGGAATGTGATCTCACTGATATGGTCTCAACATGAGACCATCTTGTTTACCTACCTCACCAAGTCCATGAAGGCATCTGTGGTCTGCACCTGCTCAATTCTGCCTTCTCGGTGAAGTTTGTCCTTAGATCCTTTTCCTGGGTGTATGATGATCACCATGAAGATGCCGATGAAGACAGCTATGATTGTGGTCACCATGTAATAGATGATAGCCCGCATCCCCATCTTCCCTGAGACTCTGCTATCCAGTGAGGCCATTCCTGGGGTGTCACACAGAGAGACAAGGTGAGGAAACCTATCATCTCAGAGAGAAACAGAAAGCTTGAGGAAGATTCAAAGGGTGCAAGGCTCATGCATGAGTTGGACAGAGAGCTAGGGTCTCTAGGAAGCACAGCCTACAAAGAATAGAATTTGAAGTTCCAAGGTGTTGTTGATATGGAAGAATGTGGCTTGTGGGCATGAAGAAGCATAGCACTGGTGGATCTTAGTCTGTATTTGGGAATGTAGCAATTTTCTTTTAAAGCTCTCAGAAGGGAATAATTCCCTCCTACTACAATGGGCCTTTCAGTCCCTAATGGTGGGATGTTTCATCAGGTGGAACACCTTGCAGTCCCTTCTGCTGTCTGAAAGCTTGGCTGTCTCTCATGTCTTCCTTGAGGATCTGGGTGAAATAAACCCTCCAGCTGGTGATCAGCTTCAGCCCTTTTGGACTGACACAAATTAACCTTCTCTAGGCTGGAGGAAACCTGAAGTTTACTTGGGCAGCAAACTTGGAGACATTTGAGATTATGTAGGATTAAATCCTTGTTAGTGCTCAAATTCTGAGCCTTGGAACCACTGCATTGCATTCTCCCCAGTCTTCTGAGAAAGCACAAGGTCTTCTGCTTTTCTGCACCACTACTGAGCCAGCAGGGGTCTCAGTGTGGATCATGTTCACTATGGCTGTAGATTCAGGCTTGTCACTACTAGCCAAGCTAATCCAAGCACCTCCAGCTGGGTCATGAAGAGGTACCCCAACAACAGCTTTGCTGACCATTGTCTTGGCTGAAAGCAGCAGAAAGCACTTCTCACCTGTAATCAAACTAGAGACAATGAGAGGAAGAACCAGCATCTGGAGCATACGCATCAGCAGCTCACCAGGGAAGGAGAAATACTTGATCTGACGATAGGTCAGCTGGTAGGGCCGGAGGGAGAAGGCCAGGACAATCCCTGTGGATCAGCAAGGGATGAGAATGGAAGTGGGACAGTGTGATCCAGTAGTCTGTCCCTCAGTCCTACAATGTGGCTTTTCTCTTTCTCATCTACTCTCAGTTCCTCCTCCTCCCAAAGGAACAAATGCTCATTATCTAAAAGGCTATGATCCAGTTTTTATGGTATGCTCTCTCTCCCTCTGACATATTTATGTGCAGAGGAGCCTTGTGTGAAACCACAGGTCTCCTTGTTCCCTGTCTGATGCTCTTCCAGAGTCTGTTCCCAGGAAGCTCATGAATACAAAATTCTGTGATGAGAGATATGATCTCCCAGGCCAAAATAAATAATAAAGTTCAGATTCTTTGTCTACCCACCTCTTAAAGCCAAGTTCAGCCAGTTAGAGACATATAGCCTGGATCAAAATCTAGGGACATCCTGCTATCTGCTAAGCAGATTTAGTGTGCATTGTATCACGGCCATTTGCAGCAGTTCTGGTCATGTCAAGCTAAAGCTGTGGGACAAATCTGAAAAGCCCTTGTGCTAAACAGCTGCATTCACAAGATGCCTCTGAAGAAACCTGGATGACTTGTACCAAGAATTGGTTGAGTTGGACCATCAAACTCTTTTTATTGTAGACTGTTTCTATACTGGAGCCAGAAAGGATCAACGAGGACTCCCTCCCACATACACTCTCTGTTGGGTCTCTTGATTTTGCACACAGAAGTACTCATGATGTGGACAGTACTTTGAGCTGTCAGCTCATCAGCCTCACCTCCTTAGTCAAATCACTATGATAAAATAAAATCTTTGTAAAATAAACAAACATTTCCCCTTATTTATAAATGGTGCCTGGCATTGCCACCAGCTCCATACCTAGTAGGACCGCAGCAATGGTGAAGAGGACAAAGGCATTTCTCCTGAAGAAGCTTTTAGCACTCTCAGCAGTGATGCTGTGCATCCGCTTCTTGGCCCGCGCCGCCCGCTTGTGCACAGCCTGCCGGAACTGCTGCACCCGGCTGTCGGTGTGGAGCCGCTTGGCTGCATCCTCGTTGAGGAACAGGCTGTTGACGTGGCTCTGCTCGCTCATGGTCAGCACACCTGCTTAATCCTCCAGGCACAGCTCTGCCTATGCTGGGCAGGGAGAAGTACAGGCAGGAAAGCATAAGCTGTGGCATATCTTGCCTTCATCTTTTGGTCATTTCCCTAGGGCCTTTTTACAAAGGTTTATTTAAAGTCGATTAATGAGATCCTCTGACCATCTGCAAGGAGCAGACCTTGGGGAAGGGTATCTAAAGGGCTGCCAGGGTCTTGTCACTACCGCTTTGATGCCTCTAGAGAAGCTCTGGCCTCTATAGCACTCAGCCTGCACTGAAGAATGGCTTATGTTGGCTTGGGCAGCCAGAAGGGGTTTCACAGCCATGCAGGCTTGTTCTCAGGAGTTTGATCACTTTGGAATGGAATTTATTTTTATCCAGTGAGAAACCCCTTTCCCATACACAAACTCTTCCAAACAAACCAAGCAGCAAACAACATTTCTGATGCAGCTCCAAGGTGGACAGGTCCCTACCACAACAACTTTCTCCATGACAGCAAGTGGCACTGGCGGTTTCTGTAGAAAGGAGCACTGTCCCCTTGCCTTCCATGGAGCCTGAGGATAACACTTTATTTACTTTATATTTATTTATTTATTTATGACTTTCCTTTGAAACACAACAGGACTTTCAAGTAGTATCTCTTGTCAAACTCCATTGATAAGATTAAGCTGATGTTCTGTCTTTTTAAATACTAAGATTGAAATCAAACCTACTCCACAGAGATAAATAAAGAACCAATTCTGCTCCATTACCAATTGGCTGCAAGGCTGGACAGTGTACTGTACTTTATCTGTTTAATTTTTACTGTTATTTCCATATTCCTCATAAAAAAAGAACAAGGAGGCTACACAGGGAAATCAGTCCCCTCTAGAGTGCTAAAGGCACCAGCCACCCAACAGTTCACATAATGAGAAAGATTACTGACTGACTATGCAGCTGCCATTTTCCTTCTGTCACTGTGCCTTGACAGACGGAAGGTCTGAAAATTATTCTTGCTCCCAGGAGTTTGCAAAGGAAACAATTTGTAATACAAACCTGAATGAAACCAAAGAACAAAGTCACCTTAGCACATCAGTAAGTGCTGGATGACCATCTTTGGTGTTGCAAGTCAAATAAGAGCTAGTCCATTTGTAATCCTAAATTTAAATCAAAGAAACCCTCACAAATAGAGACTATATTCTCTATAAATTGCACACCTAGTATCCTCCATTTGGACCTAGATAAATGCCTATCATGAACTGAAGACATTGCCTTAAAGAGGAACTGCTTTGTGGTACAAGATTGCAAGGTCATATGCACAGAAGGTGAAGAAAAACCTCCATTCTGAGAGAATATTTTTTGCATAGATGCTAATGCCTTCATGAAATTCAGAACAGCAGACACACCTGAGGTGGCCCAGACAAGTCACTCTAAGCCCTCCTGAGGCTAAGCTGCACAAAGGCCACTGGCAAAGATGATGGCTGTTTGCTGCAGGAACCTTGCAGTGCTGCTGTGGTCACCCCAGCTTTTGAATCAGCAAAACAGCATTCCATGGATTTTAATCCACTCATTCCAGCTTGATCAAGCATTCCATTCCTTACTATACCACCTCACTTTTATATGTTGATGGAGACAATGTACACCAGGCTGTGTGAAAACTTTGCCTGTCTTCCTTCTTCACTGACAGTCCTGCTTTTCACAGCTACACATGAGAAAAAGGAACTGCAATCTTTCAGTTCATTAAGATTGTGCCTCCTGAACCTGACAGTAGATTTAGAAACTATGAATTCTAAACCCTTGTCTCCCACAATAAACTTGTATCATTTATAGCCTTCCAAATATAGAGTTGAAGAAATGACCCAAAACAAGTGACACTGGAACACACCTTGATGGGCTTAAATGTCTCCTGAGGGAGACTCCATGACCTGCCTGGGCAGCTGTTCCAGTCCTCTGCCACCCTCAACTTAAAGAAGTGCTACCTCATGCCAAGGTGGAACTTTTTGTTGTTTAGTTCCAGGCCATTACTACTTGTCCTTATTGCTTGGGCATTCAAATGCTTCCTAATGTCCAGTCTGATCGTCCCCTGGCACAACTTTGGACCATTCCAGTTGTGCCGCCCCTGGATTTCAGAGAGAACAGTCCAGTACCTCCCTCTCCACCTTCCCTCCTGAGGAAGCTGCAGAAAGCAATGCTTCCCAACCTCCATTTCTCTGAAGGAGACAAGCCCAGAGCACTCAGCTGCTCCTTGTAGGACATGCCTTCCAGCTCTTCACCAGAAAGTTCATGTGCATTCCCCTCTTCTGGACATATTTGAAGATCTTCATATCCTTCTTCAATGTTGGAGCCCAGCCCTGCACACAGCACTCCATGTGAGGCTGCAGCAATGCTAACTACTCTGGGATAATCCCCTCTCTGGACCTGCTGGTCATGCTATGTGTGATGTCTCCAGCATGCAATTTGCCCTCTCAGCTGCCTGGGCACACTGTTCACTCCTCTTGAGCTTGTGGCCAATCTGCACCCCCAGGTCCCTCTCTGCTCTTCAGCTACTCCTCTCCCAGTTTAGACTTGTACTCAGTGTTACTCCCTCCCAGCCACAGACAATAGAACTTGGACTACTTCTATTTTATGCCTGAGATAGCCCAATGCTCCAATTCAATCAACATCCTCCTTTGAAGCCTCTTGCTCCTCAAGAAAGTCAACAGCACCTCCCAGTTTGATATTGTCAGCAAGCTTGCTAATGGGATATTCAATTCCTGCATCTGGATCATGGATAAAAATAGTGAACAGTACTGGCCCCAGTATTCAGCCCCAAGGACACCATTTGTGACCACTCACCAGCCAGGCACAGCCCCTTTCACTACAACCACTCAAGCCCCACCATCCAGCCGGCTCTTCACGCTGCACACCATCAACTTGCCCCTCCTACAGCTGGACAGCTGTCCAGAAGGATGCTGTGAGGGACAGTATCAAAAGCCTCACTAAAAGCTGGGAAAATTGCATGCACCACCTTCCCTTTATCAGCTTGGGGTGCAACCTCATCGTAGAAAGAAATCCGACTGGTTAAAAAGGACTTTTCCTCTGTGAACCCGTGTTGAAGATTGCATTTTTCTTCAAATGTTTTCAGTAGTATTCAGTAGGACCGTCTCCATAATTTTTCTAGAAACTGAGGTTAGCCTCATAAGTCTTTGTGTAGTTCTTTGTGTCTTCCCTTACACCTTTCTTGTGGATTAGAATAACATTGGCTTGCTTCCCAGTCAGCGGGGATGCCTTGTGGCTTCCTACAGTAGAGCAGATTGCTACCCAAGGCAATCACTTCCAAAAGAAGAACCACCAGAGAAACTTTCAAACCCCAGACACTTTTCCTTACTCCTAAACCACTCACTCTTCATCAAATGGCCCAGCACACATTAGTAATGTGAAGTGCTGCCTTATTTTGATGTGGAAAGCTCCAAACAGTTTAGTGAAGTCAAAAGTCACATTGATGGCTCTAAAATCACCCACCACAGAGTTTCTATAAAAAAAACAGACTTCTCATTTGCTGTGGTGACCTGAGGAGGTCTATGTTGAGTAGGGAAAACTGGGTTCTTTGTCTTTCAAATCTTGCCTTTCTTAGGGCTGGACCATACCAAAGCAATGGCACAATTTCCTGTACAGGGGAGATGGGAGCAGAACCCACAGATATAAAAGGACTCACTCAATCTTTTTTCCAGATGTCTCCTCATCTCCATGCACTGAAAAATGTATTTTTGTCCAAACAAAATGAAATTTCTATTTTGATATGGGAAAGTACAGGTTTAATCATTAGATCCCATGTTGCACCGTGTGTTCAGCTGCCTTCTTAGAGCAAAAGTTATTGCACAGAAGGAACTCGCCAGCAGATCTTGCTCCTTTGATGACCCCACACTCCTGCTGACTTGCTCCCTTTCTCTATCTGCATATTTTGCAGCAGAGCAGCCCCCTCCACAGCATATTGTCTCTGTGTTGCTGGTCTGGAATTGTGCAAATATTCTCTATTGCATCAGCAGGAAGTTCTCAGACTGTTGCAGTAAGTCACAAAAATTCTCTTGACAATGGCTTGGATTTTCCTTCTTGTGAGAAAGAAGGTGGCTTTGCTCTCTCACTGAAAGTTGTTCTATTCGTGGCTGCTTCTCCAGTCTCCACTCTGCCAGAAACACTGAGGTATTTGAGAGAGCATTTTTGGAGGTAACTTCAAGGCTCAAGCAGGGAGCACGAGATATTTCACAAGAAAGTTCAGTGTTGCAAAACTAATGCCTAGTTCTTGGCAGTGAGGTTTCACATAATTTTAGAGGTATCAGTCAGATGTTGGTGAAAGAAAAATGAGGAAGGAAGACTTCTACACTACATTTTGTCCTGCTTTTTGCAGATTTTTCTGTGGTTTTCTCTCCATCTACCCAAGGAGATTTCCAACATGGGGGAAGGAGTACAATAGAGCTTGAGGACTTAAAAAGAGCTAGAAAACAGGGAATCTCTGAATCAAATGAGATGCATGTGTTTCAACTTGTACTGGACATTGAAGAACATCTGTCCTCTTTATCTTTTGTCACTGTTAAAGCAGCCAACGTCAGAAGAGCCAACATCAGAAAAGCATCCAGTGTGCAGCATCTTCCTGTGAGCATGTGGTTGAAGGGAGATCGGAGATAGCCGTGGCACACTCAGTGCTAGAGGGCCAAAAGTGGGAGCATCAGGGCAGGTTTGCATCCCCTTCTCACAAATTGTATAATTTTGGTCCCAAAAAGTTCCACACTTAAAATCTGAGAGTAAAATATTGTATACAGCAGAGAAACTTCTTGAAATAGTATCTTGAATGCAGTCTTTGACTACAAGTTCCGTAAAGACACACAGCCTCCCACATTTTGGCCATGCCCTTCTCCCAGAGAAAAGACCAGCTTGTTTAAATGGAGAACTAGGGACAGCAGAAGTAGCAATCAATCTTCAAATGCACCTAGTTGAAGGAACACCCACTTTAGTAAGGATATGGCTGCAGTGTCAAATCAGTCAGGGTTTTTAAAAACTTTTGTCAAGGATCATGTATGAAAGGTTTATATAAAGCAATGGATATGAAAGGGAATGAAGGGGAGATCCCCTTTTCATGACCACTTGTGGTGACAGGCTGCCAAGAGAGATTTCAGTTGTGAGGTCCAAAAGAAAGTGTGCAGAGGGCTGAGCTATTCATCTGCTCACAAGTGACAGGAAAAATGATCTGCACTATGCATAAATGAAAAGCAGTAAACACAGAAAGAAAAACTTTTAATTCCAGTGACTCACAAAGAAACGAAAGACCACAGAAAAGCATAGACTGACAGAAGAAAGTACTAGGAATTGTTTGGGAGACATTAAGGGACAAAGAAGAAAATATTCCATCCCTGAGAGGATGAGTGGCAGCTGGGACAGAATTAATCTTCCTCCTAGTAGCTGGTACAATGCTGTGTTTGAAATTTAGAGTGAGAGTAATCTCAGTCTTGTGATAAAGTGAAAATGACAAGACCTGCTCACATCACTTGTAGGAAAGATGCAGGTTTCACATTTCAACATTAAATGCTTGAAACTGTTGAGATTTTTTTAGCATTTAGAAACACATATACACATCTTAAATATTGCTACATCACAACAGAAAAAAATTAAATTATTCGGGCAAATTTCAAGTTGCTTGCTGAAGAAATTTTGCATTTTTTTCAGATTCTAGGAAAAGTGCTGAGAAAGTCTTCAATGACTTACTTTCATTGTTGTGCTCAGCTTCAGAAAAACCTAGCCAAGTTTGATTGTTATAAACTTATCATCACTGAAATGTTCCTGCATTCAGTTATTCAGACATCAAGAGGCAGGCTGTAAGTATTTCTTCATGACTGCAAAGTTTTGCACCGTCTGTATTAAGACAGTTTGCATCCATGGGAGCCCGCAAACAAGCTCCTCCTGAGCCATGCATCTTTCAGGCTATCAGCAGAGGTGAAGGACAGACTTTCCTCAGAAATGCATTGGTCATAAATCCAGTCTGTCCACTGGGCAGGCAGGTAGATTCTCAGTCTACCTGTTCCATGGTGCTGGGGTAGCTCTGCAGAGCCCCATGGGTGTGGTGCCTGTCACTGGGCAGTGTTGGCACAGTGCAGAGCCCAGAACTGTGGCAGTAGGGCTGGGACCAGCACTAGAGTCCAGAAACTCTGCTGTGCTTGTGCCAGCAGGTTGAAAGGTGATACCTCCCCTCCGACTCAGCATTGGTGAGGCCACAGATGGCATGCTGTGTCCAGGTCTCTGTTTCCCAGTATGGATACAGGGAAGAGAGTCCACTGAAGGACTGCAGAGATGATGGTGGGTCTGAGGCATCTCCCATAAGGAAAGACTGGGAGTTCTGGGACTGCTCAGCCTGGAGGAGAGGGGGCTTGGGGTAGGTCTTATCAATGTACCCCTGCAGGGAGGGTGTGAAGAATCCAGTGCCAGACCCTTCTCAGTGTTGCACAGTGACCATGAGAGGTAGCAGACATGAATTGAAGTACCAGAAAATTCTTCTTAAGCATTAAGAGAGTCTTTGTCACTGCAAGACAGACTGAACACTGGGGCAGATTGCCCAGAGAGGCTACTGGGATGTTCTCCATTCTTGGAGATACTCAAAAGCTGTCTGTACACAGTACTGAGCAACCAACTGTGGCTGACTCTGCTTTGGGCAGGGGAATAGCACTAGATAATGTTTAGGGGTCCCTGCCAGCCTCAGAAATGCTGTGATCTTCCTTCTGCTGATGTGCTGTGAGACAAAGCTTTACGGGACTTCAGACAGCACTGACACATCCTGTCCATGACAGTGTCCTGGAAGTGATTTACATTTATAATTAACACAGGGACTTGGTCGGTTCTCCACTCTTCTCCCACCCTCTGACCCCTGCACTGCACTTCTTCACTGCACTAAAAGACAAACAAGAAAATGCTGCTTCCTTGAAACAGACAAATGCCGTTTGTAGCTCTTGGACAGGTTGTGAGGACCCAGGGATGTCCCCCTCAGCAGAGGGGGAGCCATCAATCAAGTGGATCCACTGTGAGATACTCCTCTGGGAAAGGGGAAGGTCCTGATGCAGGACTTGGCGTTACAGGGCATTCTTGCCATGGTGTGTGGGATCGGAGAAAGTAACAAAAATTTCAGATTAAGACTGTGTCTGACTTCTTGCCCTGTGCTCTGCTCTCTCATGAGGCAGAACACAGCAGTCATCCCATGCTTGCTTCCTCTGCCTTCGTACAACACACTGGCAGAGCTTTCTAATTGCTAATGTGTCCAAGAGATATTAGCTGATGATGAAATAACCTGCTCCAAGAGAGGCAAAAATCTGTGTGTCCAGCACAGCAGAGAGCTCCATTCTTCAGAGGGTTCAGGCTCTTGGTTGGGACAGGCTTAGTTGTCAGTACTCAGAACAAATGGATGGGAAACAATGACTGAAATGCAGCTGCTTTACACCATTGTCCCACTATTGGGACATTCTACACTAATGTCTGTGTAGAAGAACAGAAAAAGAGGTTAATCTAATTAGCCAGTTTTACTCCTGGGACTGGTAGAAGTCAGCCAAATTAGAAATGCCCATTGCAAACCCTCTCCAGGGGCTGGTGGAAGAGAGGCAATATAATCCCAAGATAGCAGTGTTTGGTACAGCATGTATCATCACACCCTGCCACAGGCACGGCACATGGAACTCGGTCAAGCCATGCTGCTGAAGGGATGACACTGGAATGGCTGCCCTAGGCTCCCTCTTCCCTCTGCTAATGCAACCCCCTTTTTAGTTTTCATTGTTGAAAGCCAGTCAGACTGTGAAATAATCAGCACTTGGAGCCCACTGTTTCTCTGGTCTCCAAGGAAACTCTGCTTTATGTTCAACATCAAAACCAGCAGAATTTTCAGTGAGGGAAGTCTCTGCAGGTGGCAGCAAGGAAGCACCCAAAGTGGGAGAAGGAAAAATCTCTGCAGGAGAGGTGTTGGAAAGAGTTATGCACAGTTAGGCAGATGGAGAAGAGCAAGGCAAGGGGTCACTGAAAAAGTCCAAAGTGGACTTCTGGTGCTGGGTCACCAAGGGAGAGGAGTTAAATAGCCCATCCTCACATGGTGGGATGGAGGCTCAGTGCTTGCGAGGAAGGGACATGTCACTCTGCTGAGTGGTCTGAAAGTTGCTGTTAATAGCTCTCAAGTTCTACTTGCTTTTGGGCAGATCATGAGCACTCCAGAGTGGGAAGCTACAGTTCCCCCACTGCCAGTTGAGTAAAACAGGTGCTTTGTGGGAATTGTCTTTGCAAGGATGGCAAAGGAGGAGTAGATGTCTCCATTCCCTCCTGATCTCTCCCCCATCAGTAGCTCAGTGCATGTGATCAGAAGCATTAAATTCAGCCATTGTGCTATTGCCTGGAAATTTTTTTCAGTCCTGAGGACCAGGATCTCTATCCTCACAGGGTTCATAGGCCCCCCCTTGGCTGGAGGCATCTTCACCCTTCATGCTATTAGACCCTTTGCAGCCTGGCCCATTGCTTGCCCTTGAGAAGGGAAGTACAAGCTGAAAGCAATGTAGCCGAAGAGCCTATGTTGAAAATTTCCATTCACAAGCCCAAGTCAGCCATCTTTGTGTTGCTATAGCAGCCCCTGGAAGGGCTTTCTGCTCAGTAGGGCATTTCTGTTGCTTGATACTGATCAGCCAGCTCCCTCCCAGACAACTCCTACCACAACAATGGACCCAGGAGGAGAACAGATCTGCTCGGGCCTAGCCACTGACCCATCTCTGTGAGAGACCACCAGCTAAAGGGAGAGGAATCTGCAATAGGCAGGAATTTCAACCCAGCTGAGCTCTAAAATAACAGTCATCACCAGCTGAGCAGTGCGTTTGGGGCCTAAGTCCAATACTGGAAGAACTCTCCACAATGCTCCCTACTCATGCAAGGTCCTGTGATAAGGTTGTCCTGCTCAAGCTTCCCACCAGGCATTTAACCCCAGCCCAAGACATAGAGTCCCATTTTTGAGCAACCCTCACTGGGCAGCCCCCTGTTCTAAAGCAGATGAGAGCTATCCCTGCCACTTTCTCATGCACATGCCCAAGGAAATCTCCTGCCCTGGTACTGGCATCACTCTTATTCACGCATTCAGATTCACTGATAAAACCACTCACCTGGAACTGGTGCAGGTTGTCAAGCACAGAGGGAAGCAATTAGTTTTCTTCTTGGGGGATTATTCTGCGTTGTTTCGTTCTTTAATTCTTTCAAAGGCAGGAAGCAGGATTTTCTCCCTAGAAAGGTACAGTATTAGCAGAGAGCTCTGAGCAATACCTCCTGAGAGAGGAAAGGAAGACTGTATATGCTCAAGATACATGGCAGAAAGGGGTGGGGGAGTGGCATGTAGGAGGAGACAGAAAAAATCTTTGATGATTGCACCAGACCAGAGCACAGAAAGCACCTGTCACCAGGAGACTGTATAGAGCCTTTACTGGGTTTCACTGTACCAGTGAAACGTGCTGGCACTTTCTTCCGCCTCCTCACACAAGCTTCAAGGAGAGTTAGCAGTAACAGAGAGCAGGGCAACAGTTAAATGAGAATCAAATCTCATACCCATTCCACTCCTGCCCCTTACAAGGGTTTCTTCCACAAGGGAGGCTGCATGCATAAGTCAATCCAGTAGCAACAGCTGAGTACTGGACAGGCAGGTCCTTCACTGGTCCAGTCTGTGTTCACAGGACCTCTGAGGTCCAGACACTTCCCTGTGCTTTGTCCAGATCAGCCTTAGGGGTCAGACATGTGTCTGTGCCTCAGCCAAATTGCTGCAGTTTCCCTTCGATATATTAGTCAAATCACATGGAGGAATCGGTTCACACTGAACATGCAAAGGAAATACAGTAGCTGTATAGTCTGCTTCCAAGGAAGCAGGCAAAACTTCCACTGCTCACTGATTTCTTAAATATTGATTCCTGATGCACTTTCTTAGATAAAAGTCCCACATTTCAAGACTTTGATCAATGCACTATGTCAAAACCACAAGTCAGGTTACTGGTGTGAGCACACAGCCCATGCTGGCCTCTGAATGTGGCAAAGTAAAAGATTATATCCAAAAATCAAGCCACAGCACCCAAGTTACAACAGCACCTCTGTTTCTAGCCCTACCAGATACATGACTCACAATGGACATAGTTGTTTAGAGAAAGTAGCCTTCTCCTTAATTCAGGTGGCCCCAGTGTAGGGGTTTTGTTTGCTGTGTGCTATGGCTTTGGCATACCAACGCTGATACATTGCATCTGCGGCTGGAGCTTGCCATAGAGTTTAAACTCATCCAGCCAGGAACAGATCAAAACCAAAGAGTCCTGCTTGTTTTATAGATGACCCTGGAAATTAAATCCTCTCAAATCCTGTGTCCTCATCAGCTCTGTAGGAAGAGGAGAACTGGACTTCTTCAGCCCAGGTTACAGAGACCAACTTCCAGCACCAGCTGGCTTTTTCAGACATTGATCATAAAATCATAGAATTGATCATAGAATTGTTTAGGTTTGAAAAGAACTTGAGTGCAACCATAAATCAGGATGGTGATTAGATGGGACTTCATTCAATGAGCCATTTGGAGTCATGACTATCTCTGTCATTCTCCCTTACTTAACTTGTTCCAGACACAAGCCATCACTGCATTAGGAGACAAGGACATACTCTCTCAACCCAATAAATTGCTTGGTCTTCACACAATTCCTTGGCTTACATGGAACTAATGACCTTAATCTTCCTTTTGAAGGTTCAACAGCATCTCAGGTCATGCAAGTGTCAACTGGGGAGTGTAAATTCAAGTACTGTCTCCTGCAAAGTTTCAGTCATCTTTCCAGAAAAACATGTATTACAATGAGCTGCCCAAGAAAATATTTTTATTCCAAAATTAATGTTTCTGGTTTTGGGGAATAGGTGTTCTCTGCCTGTACCATGCGCCAAAACCCTCCTGCAGAAATGTGGCTGAGAACCAGTCCAGCCACAGGGGTAAAGTGAGACAGATTATGGTGGCCCAAGCTGGTGCTCATTTGATCTTATTTGCTTCTTCTCTTGGTCCACATCAGCCATTGCTGGGGCAGTCCCAGAGAAAGGACATCTCCTATTCCTTATGCCCTTGCTTCTCGTGTAGCTTGGCCAGAAGCTGCTCTTGCAGAAAGGCCTCTAACAGCACTGTTGGCACTGCTGGGGGCTGATGACCTGTGGCAGAGCACTTCTACCCCAGACAAGAGCATTTCTGGTGCTACCCAGAGAATGACAGCAGCCATGCACCTGGCCACCCCTCAAATCCTGGAAATGATTCCCCCTCAGGCAGCAGTGTTTGGCTAACAGTGAATGGTTGTCCTTTCCACCTCCTATGCCTGAAGTTCAGCTTGGCCCCTAGAATCTCCGCTAATTCCTACCCTGGTTTTTAATCCCCTGGTTAGCAACCATAAGGCCTTTTTAGCCATAAACTTGCAGTGACAAGTGAATTTAAACCTTCTCCTTTGGCAACTTTTTCCATATTTCAACTTGTACCAGTGGCAATTTCCAGGAAACTTTAAGTTATTAAATAGGACAGAGAACAGTAGCCTGAAGCTATGGAGGAGGTGAAGAGCTCTGCTCCCTCAGGATGGAGCTGCCTGATGCCCAGGCAGCATTTCCAGGGTAGAGCAATCCTTGGGGAACAAACCCCATGGTCAGCTAACTCCCTCAAGTCTTTCCTCATTCTGAGTTCCAGGCACACTTAATCATCCACATCAGAGGCCATATGATGCTCTAAGTTTTCAACAATGGGTCAAAAGGAAACTCACAATTTCATCTTGTGAGAGACAATGAGAAAAGACATGACAACTGCACCTCATGTCACCTTACAGAGGGTGTTCTGATGCTGTCCTTGCACAGCTGCTTGAAGATAAAAGAAAGGCTTGATGGGAAACAGCCTGGAATAACTTTTCAAAATCAGTTCTCTGGAAATTTCCTCCACAAACCACCTTTTAAAATGATTCATGCTAAATCCACAAGTAAAGTAAAAATGTTGCATAGGGACAGGGCAGTTTTGCACCTTTTCTGTCTTTAAATAGATCCTCGATCTGTATTGATGCCATTTCCTCTAGTCCTAGAAATATGAGCCAGACAGATAGGGTGATAAAAAGGGGTACCCTTATAGAAAGATCCTTAGGTGCACAATCCATTAGGTGGAAAACTGAAGATGCTTGTCTCGCGTGACCCGTGTACAATTTTCATAGATTCTGCAAATTAACATATCTGACAAGAAGCCCCCACAATTAGAAGTACACTCCATGAAGTAATGCCCCCTAGCTGTAGCACCTTCTAAATCCTCCTCCTAAATTCTTCTCCCTCAGATAAGGACCAGGCACTGTGTATGTAAATATGTCTCAAAGAGATGGTTGCAACCTTGGTTTCTAAGAAGAACCAAGAGAGCACAGAGGTCCTGGAATTTGTTTTGTCTTTCTGCCTAGGAATATACTGAAGCTAAGTTACAATAATAGACTACAAAGCTACAAATAAATGTGTAAAGAATACAGAAAATATATAAAAGAAAAAAGGTATAAATCCAGACAGCATCAGTATCTCTGCCCAAATTGGAAAGACCCAAGTCCTAAACAAGTGAAGTTCTGGGCAAATGACTCCTGAGACAAAATTTTACAATGGGCTTGTGTATCTACAGGAGAGGTTTGCAGATCCAGCAGAACAACTCCTTCTTTATCATCTCTTTTTAAGAAAGACCGATTTCTACTGGATCTTTAATAAGCAAAGCACATAAAATTGGTCTAAGGGTTGACTCATAATGTAAAGATAAGGTAAAGCTCTTTAGTGAGTCTCTGTTAGAATTCAGTTAATGTCCAGTTTGGATGCACAGCCTGGAGGAAGTATTGAGACTGTGGGGTGGGATACAAAACCCAAGCAGATGGTTGAACCCACTGTCCCATGGCTTTCATGGCTTCAAGCAAGCATTTTGCATATCAGTCTTCTGAAAGTGCTTGATTTCTCTGAACTGCTGGAAAAAAGCCCTTCAAGACCATGATGTAGTGAATGGCAGGTAAGTGTGACAGCCCTTTCAGCTAAACATGTGGTGACTGGGAGGATGGATATGGATCATCCATACCTAAACCTGTCCTAGGACATGGATACTTTCTGCTGGAGTGTAAAAAGCCACTGGGATATTCCCTGCTGCTAATTGTCCTGGGGAAAGATGTGATTTCTGTGTGTGTTAAGCAATCCTTCAGCCCTCCCCTCCCTGGATTTTGCAATTCTATTGTCTTGTTCTCCTTGTTACAGTAACCTTAATTTGGGGGTTGGTATTAATTCTGTCTCCTGCATTGTTCACTGGCCCTGGGAACGGAGTCTAATTATGCAGCTGTGACCTTCATTACAAGTTAGCAGACTTTCTGCAAATGAACTTCCTTCATGTTTCACAGAGCTATTCAAATAATGGAATTTCCTTCCTATGGGAAATGCCGATTTCTCAACTATTTTTGCCCTATTTTTCAACAAAAAGTCAAAATTTCAACTCTTACCCCACATGAAGCTCAGGAAAAGTCAGAAATGCGAAGAAATGTTTCGGTTTAGATCAGACTGATCCAAGTAAATCTACTTCTACTGAGCTGTAGTTTTTCTTCATGGGAGTGCCTCTCATAATTTTTTACCTCATTTTTTATAGACTATAGGTCTCATGTACTCTGCAGCATCCCCATGTAGCCAAGCTGCTGTGGTGCTTTTCCTGGATGCAGCCTGGAGGGAAGAGCAAGGGTTAAGGAGAACAGGGACCCGAGAGCTAAAAGAGAAAGAGTGTATGATGCCATTCTCACTGACAGCACCTGCTAGGACATTTGGTTAGAATTTCTGATGGGACAACAAAACAAAGACAGTGAAGCTGTATATCCAGTAACAAAAATTATTACCCCCAAATTTTGTCTGGGTAGTTTCAACTGATGAATGAGACAAAAGTTTTGTGAAATTCTGAAGTTTCTGTCATTCTAAAGTGCCCTCATTTTCTTCTTGACTCTGCGGAGAGTATGTGTGACTGAGGCATTTTAGCTATTTTGAATCCCAGCTCATGCTCCCTGCTTCTTCCAGGTGCACTGGGAACTTAGGCTGCACTCTCCTAGTTCTGCATTGGGAGTTTATGTGACTTGTTATGTACTTTTTTTTTAGCAATCCCCGTAAATCACCATACGGGCACAGCCAGTGTGAACTGCAGATTCTTACATTGGTTACTCTGATGCCTGACTTTTCAAAAACACCATTTTCCTCACACAGTTTGAGAAACTGCACTGCCACTGCCACTGGAAAATAAATCTCCTGCTCCCCTCCTGAGATGTTCCCTGGTGGAAACTCACCTGATTCCCACAGCACGACAAGAGGGGTGAGAGGAATAATTCTGATTTTCTTCCCTGCCCTAATCTACCTCTGACTCTTCTTCCTAGCCCCATGCTTGTGTGCTGCACTACAAACTAGCAGTTGTTCTCTCTGACCTACTCGAGACTTGATTCAGGTTTCATGTCACAAACAAGTTCTTTCTAAAAACCTTTTTATTTTCACACACCTTATTGTATTTGTACATTTATTCTACTGTATTTTGTGTGTTAGCTGTGACTTGGGACTGCAGCTTTCTTCCACTGCTTATGCTGCACAGACACAATCCCAATGCCAATTTGGTACTGTCTTTTAATGTCTTTTTCTCCCTTTCCATGAGCAGGCTGCATCTCTCCTTCCTTCCCACCTCTGCTCTGCCTCTTGCAGCCTGTGGTTGATTCTTTCTACTCCACAGTTGACCTCCCTAGTTCTCAGGCTCCCAGGTTTAGCAGCTCTCTCTACTGCACTGTTGCAGTTTCTGTGCAGGCTGGAGTTTCAGTGAAGATGCCAACAGTCATCACCTGCCTGGCTGAATATCAGCACAAAATTTATGTTCTTTGTCACCGTGGCTAGAAAATCACTTTCTGCTTCTGAAGTAGATCAGTCATAAATGCAACATAAGAGAGGTGCCTTCGCTATGTGTTATTTGCATTCTATTATATAACTCCTTACACCTATATGAGATTTTTCTTTATTATACTAGTAAGTTTTCTTGCACTCACTTATAAGTTTGAACAGCTGAACTCTACATGTGCCCAACTGCTCTGGCTGCTCTACAGAGAGACAGGCAATGCAACCTCACAAGTGAATTCACAGTAGGTAAGCATTTTTCAGGGTCCATCTTTGTGCACCTTTTGAAACACTATGAAACACATTCTGCCAGAATGACAGGCAGCACGACTCCCATGGGGTTGCCCTTACAAATATATAATTTCTTCTTGAAACTCAGGCAAAATCCTCCAATAAGAGAATTTCATGCTATGGAGAAGAATAGACTTCAATACAGCACAAGGTGGATGTGCCTTGCCACAGAGGCAGGAGAAAGCAGTGTAAATATGAAGACTGTCCCTTTCTCCAGACTGTTATTTCTGAAAACTGCTATCTGCCCAGGAAGAGGCATTTCAGACCAGCATGTTAGCTGAATACCCACAACAGAGTGACATGAATGCCATCTGACTTTATCCCTTTATCTCCTGGTTTGTCTGATCTCACTCCATTCCTTCTTAGTCATGTTTTCAAATAGTGAGGATCAAACCTTAGGTGGTTTTTTTTTCCCATGGTATTGTTCAGTTTGAAAAAACCCTCTGTGATCATCAGGTTCAGCCATTCCCCCAGCATTGCCATGCCCACTACTAACCCATGCCCTCAAGAGCCACATCCACATGGCCTTTAAATCCCTGCAGGGATGGAGACTCCACCACTGCCCTGGGCAGCTGTGCCAGAGCTGAACAGCCCTTTCAGTGAAGAAATTTTTCCAGTCTCACCTGGTGCAACTTGAGGCCATTTGCTACTGTCCTGTCCCTTGTTGCCTGGGAGCAGAGCCCAACCCCTGCCTGGCTCCACTTTCCTGTCAGGGAGCTGTAGAGAGTGAGAGGATCACCCTGAGCCTCCTTTTCTCCAGGCTGAGCTCCCCCAGCTCCCTCAGCTGCTCCTCATCAGCCTTGTGCTCCAGACCCTTCCCCTGCATTGTCCCCTTTCTCTGGACATGCTCTATCCCTTCAATGTCTTTCTTGGGATGAAGAGCCAAAAACTGAACCCAGGACTTGAGGTGGGACCTCACCAGTGCCTAGAACAGTGGGACAGTCACTGCCCTGGTGCTGCTGGCCACACTGTGGCTGGTACAGGCCAGGTGCCATTGGCCTTCTTGGCCACCTGGGCACATCTGGGCTCATGTTCAGCCTCTGTTGACCAGCACCCCAGGCCCTTCACCACTGGCAGCTTTCCAGCCACTCTGTCCCAAGCCTGGACTGTTCCATGGGGTTGTTGTGACCCAAGGGCAGGGCCTGGCCCTTTGATCCAGCCTGTCAAATTGCCTCTGCAGAGCGTTCCTGCCCTCCAGCAGATCAACCCCCTCCCAGCTTGGTGTCATCTGTGAAATGAAAGGGTGTCCTTGATCCCTTGATCCAGATCATCAATGAAAACCTTAAATAGGACTGAGCCCAAAACGAAGCCCTGGGGAACACCACTAGTCCCAGCTGGATGTCACTCCATTTACCACCACTCTCTTGGTTCAGATGTCCAGACAGCTTTTACCCATCAAAGAGCACACCTGCCCAAGCCATGAGCAGACAGTTTCTCCAGAATACAGTGGAAAACAGTGTCAAAAGCTTTACTAAGGTTGAGGTGTACAACATGCACAGCGTTTCTCTCATCCACTAAGTAGGTCACCTTGTCATAGAAGGAGGTAAAGCAGGACCTATCTTTCATAAACCCACACTGACTGGGCCTGATCCCCTGGTTGTCCTACCTATGCCATGACAGCTTAAGATGATCTGCTTCGTGACCTTCTCTGGCACTGACTGGCCTGTAGTTCCCTGCATCCTCCATCCAATCCTTCTTATACACATTTCTCACATTTGCTGACTTCCTGTGACCCAGGACCTCTCTGGCTGACTAGGAACTGCTGGTTAAATGTGAGAGTGTGGTTTGGTGAGCTCTTTCGCCACCTCCTGTTGTACCCTTGGACTTGTGCTGCTCTATGTGGCATAGCAGGTCAATGGCCTTTTCCACTTGAATTATAGGGTCTTGATTCTGCTCTCCATCTCTGTCTTCCAGTTCAGGGGACTGGGTACCCTGAGGACAACTGTTCTTGCTATTAAAGACTGAGGCAAAGAAGGCATTAAGTACTTCAGCCTCTTCCTCATCCTTTGTGGCAGTGTTTCTCACCACATCCCAATAAGGGATGGAGATCATCCTTGGCCTATCTGTTGCTGATGTATCTATAGAAACACTTTTTGTTATCTCTTACAGCAGTGGACAGATTAATTTCTAGCTGAGCTTTGGCCCTTCTAAGTTTCTCCCTGCATAACCTCCCAACATCCTCATTGTCCCCCTGAGTTCCCTGCTCCTTTTTCCAGAGGTGATAAATGCTCTTTTCCTCAGTTCCAGCCAAATTTCTCTGTTCAGCCAGGCCAGTCTCTTCCCCACTGTCTCGTCTTTTGGCACATGGGGACAGCCTGTTCTTGTGCCTTGAAGATTTCCTTCTTGAAGAATGTCCAGCCTTCCTGGACCCCTTTGCCATCATTAAGCTTGAGGCAGTCAAACCACTCTCTCACACACAGAGTTACCACAACACTTCCCCTTCCTTGCCTGTCTCTTCTGAGAAGTCTACAGCCACCCATTGCAGCACTCCAGTCATGCAAGTTATCCCACCATGTCTCTGCAATGGCAACTATGTCGTAGTTTTCCAGCTGCACCAGGAGCTTCCAGCTCCTCCTGTTTGTTTCCATTCTGTGGGTATTGGTGTAGGTGCACTTAAGTTGGCCTATTGATCCCACCACCTTTTTGGAGGGAGAAGCCCTAATTCCTACATGACCATTCTCAGATGATTCCATGGTTTCTAACCTATCAATAACCCTTGCTTCTTTGCTGCCACATCAATCTCCATCCCTTCCCCAAACATGGAGATGACAGACTGAAGGACCTCACTAGCTCACCATCTCTCTAACATCGGCATGCTGCCCCCAGGCTTATCTCTAGTGAGCCTGGGTTATTCACCTTTGTAGTTTTTCTCACTTTGTCTTTTCACTGCTCCATTCTTTCCTCAGCAGCACTTTTCTGCTGTTCTTCCCTAACTCCCCAGCCTCCTTGCCACCACAGGTGGGTGATGATGAGGTAACAAAGAATGGTTAGGGAGAAGGGAATCCCACCCAAGAATAAGAGTTGGGTTCTTAGGAAGCAAAGGTTATTGGGTTGGAAGCAATCACTCTGGAACAGTTTCTGGCTTGAGTGATGTTAGAAGGTCCCTGGTAACCCAAGAATCTTCACTGTAGAGTGATGTTATCCCATAGGACAACCATGGTAGCAGGAAGGCCAAAACTGGAAGAGCAGCTGTGTTGAGAGAAGTCACATTTAGGTTACACTATATTGTTTGAAGGCATTTTTTATGTAGCCAAGCAATTAAAAAAAAAACAATCACTGGCAGCGGCAGCAACAGTCTTCTGAACTATAGTGGACACAATTATTTGTTCTGAGCGTGGTTTGTTTCTGCAGCCAAGACTCTGCAATAGAGCACCTTCATGTATACCCTGTTCCATGTCAATAGACTGAAATGTCTGAACTGGCAATTAATTATTTCAGGGGAATTTCTTGCATGATTTTGCAAGAACAGTGCGTGACTTTCATTTGGACATCCTCTATTAATAAGTTGTACAAACCAGAGGATGTCACAAAACCTTTCTATTACTTCAAGTAGCTTGGTCTGATACTGCTGTGGGCTGTCTGCCTTCTCTGGGAAAATGGGATGGAAAGGCTTCACTTCTGCTGCTCTGATGATATATTTGTCCAGATTTAAGTTGGCCCATTTTCTTTGCCATTCTCCATATGGTATTACCACTGGCATTTTGCTCTTCTCCAGCAGCACCCAATGCTGTGTATTTGTATATGTATTACAAGGACAAAAGGGACCAAGTGTGATCATCTAATCCGACCTCCTTTTTCAGAACAGGAATAGCCCTGTGTTAATTAATTTTCTTTTAAGTAGAATATACTATTTTAAAGGAATTTTAGAACCTGCATTACTGTCTTCTGGTGGTCATGAATTCACCACAATTTCAAGCAAATTATATAAGCCTGGGTCTACCTGACACTGGAAATGATGCTTAATCACTATGAAGAAGCAGTCAGCTGCTGCTGTAGAGGAGCTGAACTGAACCTACTAATGCTAATGGTAATACTGACATTGATACACCAAGAGGCTGTAGCTTAATTACCATGGATAAGCAAACACTCATACATACAGCACCTGCAGGCAGTCTTAGAGACTAAAATGCAAATGAGGTCTGTGGTAGGAAAGTCTTAGTCAAGGTGGATGATATTGCAGCTGTCACTGGGACAGCAGCACCTCCAAGTTTTTTTCATATGCCCCCTCAAATCACCACTTCCCTCAGCACGGACTCACGTGGTTCCTCTTCTTCTCCTTCCAAGTGAGATCTTAAACTACAGACTGAAGTGTTATGATAACTTCTGGGGTTTGATTTTGCAGTTTGGTTTCCACTGGGAGTCTACTCTGATATTCAATGGCTTTCTGGAAGAAGAATTAAAAACCACAAGACTTCAGAGAATGCAGACAGCTCTAGAGGAACCATTGGCACCATTGGCTTTTCTTCACTGAATTGCAGAATCCCCTAAAACCATCTGCTTTCAACCATTCCTCATGGACTTTGTATTTCATTCTCTCAAGTTTTCTCTAGAAAAAGCACACTCTGTTTCCCTCTTCTTCAGAGACTTTATTTCATTCTGTTAATGACACTCTTCTGTCATGTTTCTTAGGCTCCTAATTTTTCCAAACATCTGTTCACCTGTTCATCTGTTGGGGTAGAGCCTTGCTGTAAGGCCTCAGAGTGGAGAACTCAGAGGTTCCCAGCAGGAATCTCCAAATCTTCCCCATTGTGAAGCATGTCCTGAAAGCTGTATCAGAAAGATACAAAATCTCCTCTATCAAACTGCAGGTGACACTACCTGCATCTCCTTCCCAAACTGCCTTTGTCATCAAATGGTATCTTATACCAAAGGCATATGTAGCTATCTGCCTATATTTGTATCTTGTCCTGTTTCGAATTAACACTTGAACAAGTTTAGCTTCATAAGCTTTTCCCTTTCTGCTACATCTTTGAAGTATTACAGGGAGAAGCATGGTTGCCTCTTCAAACAGTTCTCCTGAGCTGGTATCTCAGGAATTGGTTTGCCCCCTTTGGTGGTACAGAAGGGTTTGTTGAGCACCCTTCACCCAGTGAGACTGCACAGATCTGGTGCCTGGGTCTCCCTGGCCCATGCAGGCAGCATGCACGGACAGTACCAGGCTGTGATTCCAAAGGTTTCCTTACATGGGAAGGGTGCTCCAAGTTGGCTGTGCTGTGCCAGCACACAGCGTGGTCGTGCATAGGCAGTCACGGTACATGGGATCACTCCTACCTCCAACCAAGCATCCTTTCCAAATTCCCACACAGGGAGTTTTCTCCCCATTCCCTCTCATGGGTCATGAAGCAGATGGGCCATGAGGTGGCCCCAGATGCCTGTAGGTGTTAGGCTGAGCTCAGGCAGGCATGTGGGGCTCAAGTCCTTGCTCAGAAAAGCTTGGAGTGGTGCTGTGCTGGCTGCACACTGTCAACAGAGGCAACACAAGCTATCTCACAGCTCATTACAGAAACTGAGCCAAAGGGAAGGCATGTTCCCAGCTTATCAGGCCACCTCCTATGTGAGCTCTCTGATCTACTTTTCCAGTGATTGCTCCTGACCTAGGAGAAGCCCCTGAGAAATCTCACTGTTCATAGCCTGCAGCTAAATGGGCATCTGCAAGCAGCCATGGTGGGAAGACAGCAGCGTGGCACGCAAAGCCTGATTAACCAGATGGAAAATTCCACTCTTCTTCATCACAGCACACAATGCTGAAGAACTTGGGAAAAAAAAACAGCTGTGTGTTTATCTGCTTGCCAGGCTGCTGCTCTGCTCTTGTCCCATGAATTGAGTACATTTGCCAGGATACCTGCACTATCTGCTCAGCCCTCTTTTAGCACTGTGATAAGAAGTGCCTCTGGAACAGCATCTTGCATACTTTGCTCTGCTTTGAAATATTTTTTTAGCACTGCTGACAGTCAATACAGTGCAACATGAAGGGTAAAACTTCAGCATGGGGACTAACAGAACCAATCTCTTCTTCAGCTCTGACCATGCTGAGCACAAGAACCCTGTTCCCCCATGCTTGCACTCTTTGCACCCTGCTAAGTGATCAGCTCTGGACATCTCCTCATCCCAGGTTAACTCAAACCCTGCTACCTCATGTAAAATTGGTCAAACTTATAAACTCTTCTTACTTAAAGACATGAATGATAAAGTGACTAATGAATGCCAGTCTTTCAAGAATTCAGGAATCCCAGCTGAAGGTCTGAAAGCCTTTGTGTGCTCTTCTTTGACTTATTTGCCCCTCTTCCCAGTGTTTTTCCACACACAAACACACTCTTACCTTCCTGATCTGCAGCTGTGTTCTTCACAGCAGGTTCGTTTAGCTCCCTGTGAAGAGGAGAGGAAAGCATGCGAGTGTCTGGACAGAAAAGCCTTGTGCTCCAATGTCACTCAGGTCGTCAGTGTACAGCCAGTGCTAACCAATGGGAATGAATCACATGGGAATTACACAGCTGTAAATCCTGGAAACTATGCTTCACACTGTGAATGTACTTTTGCTGGTTCCTTTGCAACACTATGCAATTAAATGATACAAAACCAGCAAATAAAGAATTCATTATTAACATATAATATTATCCAGACTCTCCCCTCTAACACTCCTATACCATGGAGTCTCACTTGCTAATGCCACAAGGCACCTGCTGCCTCTGATCACAGCAGGGAGAAGGAAATGCAGAGCAAGTGGCTCCTAAATGATCCTAATCCCGGGAGGGATGGGGGAAGGCCAGTCGTCCACCTTGTAGCAGAAACGTGCTTAGGCACTGCCAAGAAGGGGAATGAGCCTCAGAAAAGAAATGTTCTCTGAGGGATTTTATTTAGGTATGCAGTAACAAGGTTATTTAGTAAGGCTTCAATTCCATTACATGCTTCCCTTGGATGAGGTTTTATATACATATGTTTCATTCTGTTTAAAGCATTGTCTCAGAAACCAGTTGATGGGGGAGGTCTGTTAACACTTTCCAGGTTAGATAATTTAAAATGTGGTGTCAGAAAAGAGAATGAAATTTAAAGAAGTGGTGCTTGCTCAGTCTAACCAACCAGGCATCTAGTACAAAAAGATTACCTACTAAGTTCTGGTTAAAATACATATTTTGCATAGCTGTCAGAGAAGATGTAAAAGATTGATAGAAAGCAGTGACATAGCTAATATAATAACTGCCTTAGGCAGTTCAGCTCCTTCACAGCCCAAGAGCAAAGCTGCTTCTTGAAGGTCAGAAGTGCATGAACATCTGGTCACAAAACCTGGATTCACATAAAATCTGTAAGGACAAATTATATTAGTGATACCTCTTCCCCTGTTCCTGTGATGGTGGGAAATGCACTAAATCTCTGAAAACCAGAAATAAGGAAGAGTATTTCTGATCCTTTCAAGTCCCTTAACATCTTTAATACTTCCCTGGATCGGGAATCCTGCCCATATTTGGGATCTCCTGTATGATTAACAAAGTCTTCATGCAAAATTGAGCAGAGTATTACCTTTACAGGGTGCTCACCATACCTTCAAACTGTAGACTTGGAGCAAAGCTTGTGGAGGGCTCGGGGGAAGGGGGGAGCTCAGACCGGCTCAGGAAACAAGCTCTGCCTGCTCAGGTCGAATGACAGACTCTGCGCACTTCCAACTGCACAGTAACGCCAGGCACCGAGCTTTTGAAGATGGAAAGAAAACCTTTGGAGAGGAGGGGTTAGCCAAGCATCACATTTACACTCGTTTCTTATTCTTTCTTTCTTTGTGCCCCAGCGAACGAGGCCCCGTTCCAGCCCCAGCACACAGGGCTGGCTGCGCGCAGCGGGCTCCGCGTTACCCCCGGCGCTCTGCGAAGGGCGGCACGGCCGGAGCAGGCACTCGTAGGGCTCCGGGAAATGCTGAGCAGAGGTGTCTGGGCTACTGCCGGGCTGCAGCGCCAGGACACAAACAAGAACCAGGAGGCCTTGATAGGGAAGATGTGTGCTGATATCTTTACAAAAAATTCCATGGGTTAACGTCTTTGAAATGGATCTTAATGTCTCTGCTAACTTTAAGCAGCAGGTTTGTTACTGAGCGCAGACAGCCTCATTCCTGAAACGGGCAAGTGGGGGACTCTGCACAAGCCTCAACTTCTGAACTTCGGGGTAAAATGCCAGGTTCAAGGGGGAATAGGTGGTAGTAGGTGGTTTGGGAAGGCTGTACCTTCCTAGGACCTCAGCCAATGGGGAAAGGAAGAGGGCAACGTGTGGCCGGGAGTTTAGGATAAAAGGAGACTGAGCCATCCAAAACCAAGAGAGAGACCTCATGGGGATGTGCCCCAGTGGAGTCTCTCCTTTTCTATTTGAATGAAGTTGCAGGACTCCTCTGTCTCCTTTGTGGACACTGGCTTCTTAGAGAGAGATTTTACACACAACTGCTTCTCTGCCAATTTGGAGGAACCAGTTTCCACAGACCTGTCTGTGGGTGAAAGCCAATGAAGCAATCTGCCACACGTTACTCTGCAGTTTTCATAGCCTGCCTTCACTATTATGTTTGGCCATATAGCTTCAGCCTTCCTACTACCTCCATCAGGATCACACTATTAGCAGGATAGGGATGGCTCAATCATTCAGCAGTTTTGTATTTCTAATTATTTTAGGCCAGTGAAGTACAAGGCAGTCAGTAATGCTGCTTCGTAGACAAGAACGGTACCTGAGGAGGTTCTGCCACTGCCCTGCATCTTACACGCCTAATTCTTCACTTGAAACATTTCCTTTCTGGCTCTAGAGATAAACAAGTATCACTAGCATGGGCCAACTGTCATAAACACACTTGATGTGTCTCTGATCTGCTTGGAACATGATGGTCGTCATCAGTGGAATGGTGACAATAATCAGAATAATCTTTGTAGAAGACACTCACTTATTCTCCTTTGAAACATGAAAAGTTTGACTGCTGGAGACTGATACTAGATTTGTACAGTGTTGCTGTGAAAGTCTCTGTAAGGTTGTTTGGTAAAGTTGAGGAAGGAGGCTGATGGTACATTTTGAGTGTGTTTATATCAAACTTTAAAATCCTAAAAGCTTTTTTTATTATTATAAAATGTGTTGCCTTTGGGTTTTGTTTACATCAAAATTAATGTTTTCATATTTCAGGAAACTTTTTGTTGTACAGAGACAGTTGCCTCCTCTGCATGAATCTCACATCTGAAAACTTCTGTTGTCCACCCTAGTACTTTCTCGTTTCTAGTTTGCACATGTGCACTTAGCTTGGAAAAAGGGTAACTCATCTTCCTTTAATCTGAGATGGCACCCAGAAAACATGATGCAGAAGGAAACAAATGATCATTCATGTCCAGCATGGGAAGTGACACCCCCATCCATATGTCACTCCCCAGCAATGGGAGCATGGAGTGCTGCTGCTATGGGCACTGATATGCAAAGCATGCAACAATGCAGGTATTTGTGCTATTTACTCAACTGCAGAGATCAAGGTACTTTTGCTGAAGAATCAGTCTTTATGGCTACAAACACTCCCCCCACTCTTAGTCCCAGACAGGAATGCAAAAAGCTCTGCTGTCTAACCTGAAGCTTCTACCCTGGGGAAGCCTATTCCATCTTTTAGAACCTTTTGAAAGCTTCAGTGGAGCTAAGGGGCTCTTTGGTGCCAAGCAGATTCTCTGCAATGACCCCTCTGCTTACATTGGCAGACCCCTCTTCAAGGGCAAGTTGGAGAGGATTGTCCAGTTCAGATCCCTGTAATATGCTGTTTTCTGGCAGAGGTGGAAAATGCAGTGTTGCTGGTTTCTTAAGTTTCCAGTACAGGGGCACAGGGTGTAAACTGGCCGGGAATATTTGTTGTCATCTACCCTGAGCGGTGCGAGGTGCCTGCATTATTGCAGGTGGTTTGTTGCTACTATGCCTCTGCTTGGCCCCAGTGTAAAGTTTTAGAGGCAGGGAGCTGGAGCTGGTCCAAACTTGTCAGTGAGGCTAGTGTTGTTGCTTGTCCGTGTCATTACAGGATTTTCACTACTGACTGTATTCCTTTCCTGTACAACTCTGACATGCTGATATCCCCCCATTGCATCTCCAGCATGACATTTCTTGGACAGTGCCTCCTATAATCTTCCTGAAGATGAGATGTGCTGGTGTAAGTGGTGGCAGGAGGAGTGTCAAGGTAGACTTCTGAAAAGTCATCTGGGCTCTCTGCACTTGCCTTCTCCAGTGGCCATAAAGAACATTGATTTGAGAATTTCGGGTGGGCATGCTGCCATCTTGGTATCTTGGGAACCTCCCCCACACCCTGACCTCAGCATTTCCAGCACCTCGACCCTTCATGATCCCTGGTGTGAGAACATGTACATAGCCTGTCCACTTTGGCTGAGCGGAAAGTTGCTGTGTCCATGCCTATTGCCTCCAGAGCCTAAGCCCACCATGGTGTTAACCAGGGAGGAGTATGTTTGAATTCATACTGGAAAAGTAGAAACACGTGGGAAGCCTGTGCTGCTCAGGGAGGGTCCTGAGAGGAGTCGGGGTTGCTCTAATTCATGGCTAACATAGGTCTAGTGCCCTTGTTGACAAAGGTGTAATAAGTGCCCTGCTCAGCGTGGCCAGAGGACCAAACACCGTTCCCATGATGGAGCCATAGCTGAATATGCAGATCCCCATTCTTAGCCAGATGCATTCATCTGGGTGCCTCATGCTCTGCTTGCTTCAGATGTTTCTCTGACATCTCAAGTCTAGGAAGGTGCCATTTAGAATAAAAGATGGAATTCAGTACTCAGTGATTTCACAAGAAAGTATTTTAACTGCCTAATCACAAACTCATTGTAGCAAAAGTCATACTGGATAACCCCAACTTGCAACAGCTTTTGGGACAGATACTGATTATGAGGCATATGACAACCAACCCCCAAAACTTTTATTTCCTTCTTAATATACACCACAGTTTTAAATGTCCACAGTCTGTAATTCCAATTTTCCCAATTAATGTTGATGGTATTTTTCAAGTACTAGATAGAAGCTAAGACAGGCCTCAACTGCTTTTGTTATGTTCCAGGTTGCTGAAGGATCTTTAAAACATAAAGAAGGTAAAGATTTAAGAGACCCAAAGTATTAATTGTTTGCAGGTGTATCAGCAAACCTGTCTGTCTAATCATTTCATAAGTCATTCTCCTGCTGCACAACCTGCATAGACCTGAACCCATGCATGACCTTGCCTCAGATTCCACTGGCCATTGGACCTCCTACCTCTCCCAAGTTGCTGAACCTCCAGGTGAAGGTTGGGGGACAACGTCCCTTCCACCATCAGCAAAGAGCAGGTCTCAGACCACCTGATGGAACTGAATAGGCACAATTCTATGAAGCCTGATTAGATGCACCCCAAGGTCCTGAGGGTTGATGTAGTTACCAAGCCAGTCTCCATCCTATTTGAAAATCGTGGTCAGGTGAGGTCTCAGTGACTGGAAAAAGGCAAACAGCAATCCTATTTTTAAAAAGGTGTCATGTTTTTAAGCCCAGCCGGAAATTCAGCTTTACGCATCTGCTACCCTTTTTTCACCCCCTCCCATAAGAGAGAAACAAAAGTCAGAGACAAGAGCAATTTACTGGAAACAATAATGTGGTAAGAAAACAAACAGTAACAGCAACAATTTAAATTACAAAAGTATACAAAAAGAGGGTGATCTACATTCAAAAAAGTGCTCACTGACCAACCAACCAACCTAGCAGGTGCTGCATGGTTCTGAGACAATGAAGAAAATGACCCCTGGGCCCATCACATGCACCTTCCCCCGCCCCCCATCCTTCTCAGAAATGAGAATCCCTCACTTCCACCCCACCTACGCTGATGTGATGTGGATGGTAGAGAATAACAACCTGGGGATGCCCACAGAGCTCCAGGCTCAGAGCCCTCATGGCTACTGCAAGAACATTAACTCTGTCCTGGCCCATGGAACTACGACCAGTGATCATCACCTCTATGCCTGGGAAGGCATTACAAGTTCGAGAGGATGCCCGTGCACAAAAAACTCAAGACATGCTCAGAATTGCAAAGCAAATTAATTTTATTAGTCACACTAGCAATTAATACATACCAGCCCCTGGATTCTAGAGAAGCTGCTGAACAGGAGGAGATGGAGCATGGCTCCTGAGCAGGAGGCGAAGGAGGGCAGCGCACCTTCAGGGCGTCCCGTGGATGAAAACAGCGTGCATCTTGTCTTCCTCTCCCCTCCACTCCAGGACCACACCTTATATCTCCTCCTCAGAGTGTCCAGTTTCAACATCATCTCAGGCAGGGCCAGTGTGTAAGATGAGGTCATAACAGCCCATGATAACACCTCCATGCCAACAATGGCTTTGTTGTATATTATTCCCCTTTCATAGGTTGAATCCCCTACCAGGTGACTGATACATAGTTTCGTTTTAGAAGGTTAAAGTCTTACTAACTAACAATAAGGTCTTCTTCTACATTATGGGTCTATATATCAACGTACACAACAGCGGACCAAATATGGCAGGCCTTCAACACAGGAGGGACTGGAGCAGATCGTCATGGAAGCAATATTAAGGCACATGCAAGACAAAGAGTTGTTCCAAGACAGCCAGCACGGCTTCACCAAGGGCAAGTTGTGCCTGACCACTTTGGTGGCTTTCTATGACGGAGTTACTGCAACAATTGACAAGGGAAGATGACCAATTTTATCTACCCAGACTTCTGTAAAGCCTGTGACATGGTCCCATGTGGCATCCTTATCTCCTAATTGGGGACACATGGATTTGAAGAGTGGTCTATTTGGTGGTGTTGTGGCTTAAGAATGGTATTCTCCAGTTTCATACTCCTGCTAATACCATCTGCTGCTTCCCATCCACCCCCTCCAACTGGAGGCTCAAAAGACAAAGATCATGGGTTGAGATAAGAACAATTTACTGGAAACAGGAATGAGGTAAGAAAACTAACACTAACAGCAACAATATTAATAACAAAAGGTACAAGAAAAAAAATTATTTACATGGAAAGCCCCCACCAAAAAAACAGTACCAGACCATTCTGTCCACTATGTTTTCTCCGTTGGAAAGAACCCCTTCTCCCTGGACAAGACAGAGTGTCCCTTTTGTGTCAAATAACATCTGGACCTTAGCCACATCCCCTCTTGGCTTCTGCAAAAAATTAACCCTTTGGTGTCTGAAACCAGCATAGGTAGCTAAGAAATTGGCTGCAGTCCACAGCCAGAGATATGTGGTCTGTTGAGAATTAAAGTAAGTTTACTTATAGAGTATTAGAAATTAATTGTGTAGGTTGAAGTTTCATTGTAACTTGCTTACAGTTTAGCACCAGTGGGCCCTGCTCAAAGCTTGCTTTGAGGTGAGCTGTAAGTGAACTCCATATAACATGAACAGCTGAGCAGGGGAGGAGACAGAGATCTGGAGATCTTCAGATAAGACCTGAGACCCTGGAGGGCCCCAAGGTTACCCCAAGCTGGAAGAGAAAAGCAGTTAATGGTCTGCCCACATGGACATGGAGAAAGAATTCAATGAGGTATTAGAAGATCCCAGATCATAAATTGCCATTGGACCAAGGGGCATGTACAGACTGTGTGAAGAGTATGTGAAAGTCAGTGCACAGACTGTGAACAGATAAAGGTCCAGGGGTTGTGCTGTTCAGGGTCCCGCTTTGGAGGCACCAGCTCAAGCTGAAATAAACTGGCCCATAACCTTCTCAGAACAGAAGGCTCTAGGGTGACCTCAAACTGCAGCCTTTCAGTGCTTAAAGGGAGCTTATAAGAAGAGGGAGAGTGACTTTTTCACAGACAAATAGTGGCAATACAAGGGGGAATGGTTTTAAACTAAAAGAGAAGAGATTTAGATAATGCTGAGTCATTAGGAGGAAATTCTTCCATGTGAGAGTGATGAGGCCCTGGCACAGGTTGCCCAGAGAATCTGTGGCTGCCCCATCTCTGGAAGTGTTCAAGTCCAGGTGGGATAGGGCTTGAAGAAACCTGGTCTAATGGAAACTCTCTCTGTCTGTGGCATAGGATGGAATGAGATGGGCTTTAAGGTCCCTATTAACTCCAACCTGTCTGTGATTCTATGACTGTACACCTCCAGATTCAGAGTCTTTCTTTTGTGGTATTGTGCAGACCCTTCTTTAAACATCATTAGGCTGAAATCTTGATGTTGGGTGCTACACCACAAGGTACTAAAGCAGGTACCCATTCAGAGATGCTAAACAGACAGCAGAGGACACAGTGAATTGTATAAGCATAGCCAAAACCATGGAATTACTATTTTTTCAGTAAGAAATTGTGAAAAATCAAGTGCTTGCTTCCCCATCTAGTGGTTATATTCAGAAGGAAGAACGGTCCAGTAAATATAAGCTGCTAGTCTCTGGAATCTGGCACTATGTGCATGCACTAAGATCAAACCTCACAAATGTGGTCTTATGTGTTTTTCCACATTGATCCTACTTCTTCCACCTACACAGCTCATTTCAGAGAAAAAGTGAAAGAAAAATATATCACAACAGCATAGAAAGGTATAGGTAGGGCAAGACATTTTGTACTTTAAGTTGCTGCTTGAAACAAAGCTGTCTACAAAGTTAGATCAGGTTATTCAGTCGAATTTGATCCAGCTAAATTTGAAACTCTCCAAGGATGGAGATTCATCACCTCAGTGAATATACTACCACAGTCCATATACCAGTCCTGTTCCACCATCTTGGGAAAGCACTTGAAGGAAAGTCCTAGCAAAAAAAATGCTCCCAAGTCCTGCCAGGGAATGGGAGTGCATGTCCCCTTTTTGCACACTGTGATGTCTGTAGAGGAAGATGCTGTTAGCAGTGCAGCTCTGAGGTTGTGCCAAGAACAGGCTCAAACTGCCAGGGTATCGCAGCAATGTAGGGTGGTGAATGAGATTTATAAACTTTTTAGTTCAGGCCCTGAATAGCCTAATTATTGACAGATTTGCTCATGCTTTCAGGATCTAGACTCCTGGGCCAGTGTGCCTAGAGAGTCACAGCTCGGGAGCAGCACTGGCATTGCCAGTTAATTAGAGAAGTGAATATCAGATTATGAATGCTTCTAAGGCATTTCTTTGTATTTGTGAGTGGACATAGATGCTCTCGCACAGATGCGCTTTGCTAGAAGCAAGACACAACTTGTAAAAACCCAGCTTGCTTCCTCTGAGAAAAAACATCGAGAAGGTAGCTTTAATGACCCTCTCATAGTGTTTTTAGCCCTTTGCCCCCAGGTCTTGTGTTTTGACCAATCCCTTCAGTCCCTCATACCAAATAATCCCTGTTCCTTCTCTCTCAGGGCCCCATAAGCCTCCTTCTTGTTATCCCAGATCACCATCTAGTGGGTGCTGGAGATCCCACCACAGCCAGGGAGGAGGGCTATGCCATGACCTAAGGATAGCAGGCTGCTCTTTTGAGCAGCCCTTAAGTGATGTCTGGATGAGCAGAGCTGTGCGCCAGGGACATCATTCGAATTTTGAAGTTTCACTCAGGTGGGCTGTTGGTTACATGTAAAGCATTTAACAGAAAAGACCTCCCCCCTTTGTGTCAGTGGTGCCTTGGTCCATGCTGTTATAAGATCTGCAGTAGAAATTGCATAAAATTCCTGGAAATGCTGAGTAAGCCCTCAAATAGCCCTTATTTTTATGAAGCCAGATTGAATTCTGGAGTGTGTTGAGCATGTGAGTAGCTTCACTCATTAATCAATTCACTCATAGGACATATTGATCATTCCACTTTAGCAAGTATTTTACCCTGAGAATTTTCCCACTGAAATAACTGTAAATCTGTTGGAAAGGATAAGAATTTGACAGAAAGGTCTCACATATATGTATGTATAACTGAAAGACCTTTGAATGTAGAATCTGAAGAAGGAATAGAAATGATAGTAAGTTTTGATATAGAAGAAAAGAATTGCTGAACCAGTCTTACTGGGTAACTAGAGGGCAAAGAGTAAATTAGTTGGACAGGGCTTTTATGACTTAGAGTAAAGGATAAATCCACCTCAAACAAAAGATGTTTTTACCAAGCAAAAAGATTTTCACAGACAAACAAGAAAGCCAATGTTGCAAGTAGAGAAAAGATCTCAGAATTTTCCACTGCAAGAAAACTGAAAGACAACTTGTAGCTTAAACTGTAACATACTAACCTTTTGTGATTGGAAAATAGTGACATGAATATGGTAATGTTAGTAGTTAGTATAGGCTATAGGTAATAGTAAAGGTATTGATTTGTTGTCATGTATTAAGATGCTCTGTAATGAAAAGTATATAATGCATTGTAACCAGAACTAGAGTGGCTTCAGACAAACCCACAGCTGTGGCTGACACGCTGTGGGCTGGGCTCTTGTCACCCACAACCCGTGAATTGTGGTATCATTTGGATACAATAAGCAGCATTTAAAAGAGCCACCTGGAGCCTCGCATCCCTCATTTTGGCTCTTGCATAAATCCTTGCAGATGAGGATACTAGAAGGAATTTAATTTAATAACAACCTGAAAACCTTCTGAAACTGCACCAGATGCCCGAGAAAAGACAAGGTGTGGGCTGTGTAGCTGGTTGGTTCCTCAAGATGATCTCTTTCCTTAGAGTTGGAGAAAGATTGATGGCTCTCTTTCCTCAGAGAAAAAATTATGATTCAGTCCTCACAAAGGATGAAACAAATGCTTCATAAGAAATCACCTACTGAGTTAGAACCTCTGAAAACATTAATGGTGGTAACCAACATGACTGTCATGTTGTTAAAGACCCTCAGAAGTGGGGTGTGTGGACAGCCCCACACCGCTTACTTTAGGGTTCAGGTTATATGCAACAATTAGTTTCCAGGGATGAACCACTGCCTTCACATTGCATGTTGCCTGAAAACAGGTTAACAGATATATTTTCTTTATTGTTGTAATTTCCAGCAAATAAGTGTTTGAAAATAAGGGGCCTGGCCACTGCTTAGTCACCCTCATTAATATAGCAGTTTCTGGCTCAGGGTCATGATGTCACAGGAGGTGTGAGCTGCCACAAGAGGGAGTGGGACCTTAAAATATTCTGACATGGATCAGTAAGACCCATAGAAATGGTCTGGCAGCTGGGAAAGCATGGGACATTGGTCAGTTGAGTGTGACATAAATCCATGCTGCTGTTGAAAAAGGAAGCCCTATTCCTCTTCAGGTTGCTTGTCCTTGCCAGTTCCCCCATGCTGTAAGGAACGAGTTATTTGAGAAATAACTTCATCAGTTCAGAAACAAGTTAAAAAAGAGGTTTCAACTGGTTCAGCTCCAGCAGAACCTAACTTACACAGAGTCCTGGATATATTTCCCAATTAATAATAATTACTGTACTGCTGAAAATCATAGAGGTATGGGCAGTATGGGCCTCTGGAGGCCTCAGGTACAACTTTCTTGATCCAGGACTGCCACCAGAAGCAGACAAGATAGTATACTGACCTACATGGTGTGAGCATCTAGAAACTGTCTTCTTGTCCAGAACACTGACAGAGTGCTAGAGCTAGAAATGAGACAGTGATTACCTGTGGTGCTGCCTTTACTCTAGAGCCTCTGTTTCTTTTCTTGCTGACGAATGCTTATGACTATGGATCAAAATGCCACTGTCATGCTATGGAACAACTGTGAATGTTCCAGGGTCTGAGTCCATTCAAATGACAGTCTCAGAAGTAGAAAGTCTTCAAACAGAGTGGTTGGTTTTGGCTGGGGTTTTCTTTGTGAGGTGGTGGCTTTTTGCCTTTGTGGGAGTTTTTTGTTTGTTTGTTAATTTATTTTTCTTTTGTTTGTTTGGTTTTGTATGGGTATTTTTTTGTGGTGGTGTTCTTTGTGTTTTTATGGGGTTTTTTTGTGGGTTTTTGTTGGTTTTTTTTCTTTCTTTTCTTTTTTTTTCAGAGCTCAGCTATGGAAAAATATTTAATTTGTCAAAGTCATAGTGACTTTTAGGCCATGTCCCTTTAGAAATACTGACCTAACAATAGTACTAATCATAAAGTATGGCATTTATAGTATCTTAATGGCATGCACCCAAAATAGATTCTAGTTATATCAGCAAGTTGACAAGCTCATAGGGTACAGATAACTCTTGTAATTAATTTCTAAAAGTCACAAGAACTGTGAAGTTGGTGTGGGTGGAGTTTACTTTTTTTTGAAATAATAAATTGCTAGAATCACATTTATCCTGGTATTACTACATATTTACTTGAAGCTAAATTAAATAACAATCAGAAACCTCCCAATACTGCTTTATCCTGTTAGGATAAAACTGTTAATTTTCCTCTCTTGCATTAATGATTCTGAGAAGTATGGTCTCTAATTAGAACATGAATAGAGAACACACTGTGACCTGCTGGTTCTTAAGTGTAGTGTAACTTCCTGAGGTACATTCTTTCTAAAGAACTCCCCTTAAGTGGGTCATATAACTCACTATGCTGGTACCACACACTCATTAGAGAAGCACAGGACAGCAATTTCTATAATTAAAACTGCACATTTTCATGATAAAAGCATGTTCACTCTTTCTTAGGTTTAATAGGTTTTAATGCTCCAAAGTGAAATTTTCTGTAATGGATACATGTATCAGAATAAGTACTTAAAGTAAAAATGTAATTATTGTTTTGAAACGCATAGTAAGTAATTCCTCTGACTCACTTTTCAAGACTAGTGTTTGGCTCAGTTCGTAGGATATGTCTGCTTTGGGAAAGGAACTTAATTCCATAAAGACTGGAGCTAAGTCAGTCGTGTTGTATATCCCTGAAAATTACATTCACATTCTTATGTGAATAGAAACATGCTAATTTTTTTGGCTAAATTCTCTGCAAATCATCTGCACCAAATGTTCTCCAGGGAAAAGACACAGACAAGGTCTAGAACTACACACAGACTCAGGCTGCTACGTGGACATCATGCAGCTGCCAGCACTAATGTCCAGCCCTGTAAGATCCCAATGGACATACACGAAGTAAAAAAATCATACAAAGCTATTCAAAGTCTCAGGTCATGATCAGAGGATACGCTAAAATCAGCTTTAAGTCAGCTGAAATCAAATTAAAAATGCTGCTGCTCCAGATATCTGTGGATACCATGGCTGGAGCTGTACCCTCAGGGAAAATGGAGATGACTTGTTCAGGACCATGTAGCTTATTGACTAGTGGCAAGTTTATTTAAGCCAGGAAAGCATGACAGGAAATCTCAGGTGAAAAGCAACACTCTTAATAGCGTTTTTTTTTCTTCCTTGGTAGCTGGAGCATGAGAGGTTAAACAGAGCCTCCTGCTGCTTAAAGTGCCCCCTGGAATGCAGACATGGTCTTCACTGATCTCCAGGACCCTTTAAATCTGATGGGATGTTTCTGTTCAGTAACATCAGCCAGCTTTCAGCCTCCTCCCACACAGCCCATTGGATCCCTTGGACTCATGTGGGCTGAGAGTTGTCAAGAGATTTTTTACTTGATCCTGCCTCTGAATCCTTAAAGCTCAGAGACCTAGGGGACTTCCTTGGTGGAAAGTAAGACCAGGAAAGCTTTTGAAGTCCTTTGGCATTGTCAAGTCTAGTTGGCCTTTGGCTTTCCTAATACCATCTCTGCATGCTGAAGAAGTATTCCTATTTTGCACTTCAGTAGTGTGTCCTTGCTTCCATCCTCTGTATAGATTTTTTGTGTTCATTCACAAATTCTATGCTTACAAAGTTTGTCTTGAAGGGGCTGCAGTCTGACATTTATCTTTGTCACTCCCCTCAGAACCCTGAATGCCACATTTCATGATCACTGATGAAACCACTGATAACCAACAACCCAACATGACTGTTGCCCCAGGTTTTCCTTGCCTTCTAGTGTTCTGATGTTTACACACTTGTCCAACAGTTCTCTGATAAGCAGAGGGTTGTTTTGCATTCCTCAGTGAAGGAAACAAGGATGAAGGACAAAGTGGACAGCCAGTCATGGTATGAGGTTTGACCATCACTGTCCAATGCTAGACCACAGATAGAATTCTATAGTCATGCAATGTAAATAAAGCACTCTTTTCCTGTTCACGGGTCCTTAAAGTCAGGTGTGTGAATTGTGTTCTCTCTCTCTCTCTGTGTGGGCCTCTGCCACGCCCACACATGACCACTGATTATCACATCCTCAGACATTCCTCTCTTGGTCATGAATTACCAGATACAGTTGGGCATCCTGCTGAACTAGATGGCCCATCTAGTAGGTGTGGTAAGAATTTGTCCCTAATACGCTTTAGAATAAACCTGGATTTCCTGTGCCCACTGTCTTGCAAATTCAACTGATAACTCAGCTTCCACTAGCAATCATAAAACTCCAAAGAGTATTGCCTGATCTATTGAAGTATTCCATCATATGGAATGAAGACGAAGATGGACATTTATTTACAGATAGGTATTCTGTATTTAAAGATAGGTATCCTGTGTGGTGTGGTCAACATGCTGGAAGGAAGAGATATCATCCAGAAGGACCTGGAGAGGGTGGAGAGGTGGGATTTACAAACTTCTACAAGGCCAAGTGCAACTCCTACACATGTGTCAGGGCAATCCCAAGCACAAACACAGGCTGAGGGGAGAAGGGATTGAGAAAAGGCCTGGGGAGAAGAACCTGTGGGTGCAGGTGGATAAGAAGCTCAACATGCCCCAACCACAGGCACTGGCACACAGAAACCCCCCCTGTGCTGGGCTGAGCCCCCAGCGTGGGCAGCAGGGGAGGAGGGGATTCTGCTCCTCTGCCCCGCTCAGGTGAGACCCCACCTGCAGAGCTGCCCCAGCCCTGGGGAACAGCGGCAGGAGGAGGTGGAGCTGCTGGAGCCAGGCCAGAGGAGGCCACAGAGATGCTCTGATGGCTGGAGCCCCTCTGCTCTGGGGACAGGCTGGGAGAGCTGGGGATGTTCACCTGGAGAAGACAAGGCTCTGGATACACCTTAGAGCCTCTTCCAGTGCCTGAAGGGGCTCCAAGAGAGTTGGAGAGGAACTTTGGACAGCGGTCTAGAATGACAGGACAAGTGGGAATGACTTCCCACTACCAGAGGGCAGCATTAGGTGGGATATTGGGAAGAAATTCTTGGCTGGTAGACTGGTAAAGCCCTGGCACAGATTGCCCAGAGATGATGTGGCTGACCCATCCCTGGGTGTTTAAGGCCAGGTTGGATGCGGCTTAGAGCAACCTGGTCTAGAGGAACATGTCCCTGTCTATGGCAAGGAGGGGAATGAGATGGGCTTTAAGGTTCTTTAGAACCTAACCCATTCTGTGATTATTGTTTTTTTCTAAATTAGTGCCATTCTTTTATTCTTACCAGGTTTTGTCAGTTCTGCTGTTATATTCCTGACAGACAATTCTCCTAGCAGGCAAATCAGATGGTTTCAATGCATGGTACTTGCAAAAGGAATCAGGAGCCTGGCCCTTGAATTTTGCCTTAAGATAGAGTGATAGTTTGTGAGGGATATAGTCAAATGATGGGCACTGTGCATGCTGTTGTTAAATAAACCTTGAAGCAATCATTAGGGGTAAGATGAAAATCATGAATTGCTGTTTCTACCTCCTGTGCCAGCTGCTGTTGACTAATGCATAGAGACTGAGACCATGAAGTCAGGGGAGCTCTAGTGCACTGAAAAAAGCAGCCAACAAAATATGGGGCACCATCAAGACAATGAGAGCACTAGCATGGTTACATACTGTACTCTTTGGACTGACCCTCTGTAACCATATAACACTCTGGTGCACCTACATTTTAAGCAGCGTGGACATCTGTAGAGCTAGATGTCACAAAGAGTGGCAAACACAGATGTATGGGATGGAGAAGCATCCTCCCAAAAACTGAGGAGTTTGAGTCTTTGGTCTGGAGAAAAGGTTTGGCAAGGTATGATGCACGACCAAAGTGACTGGTATGAAACTGTGCCATGGGAGGTTTAAGCTGAATATTAGGCAAAGGCTCTCCCAGAGGGTGATCAGGCACTGACCAGGCTCCCCCTGGCAGTGGTCACAAACCCAAGGCTGCCACAGCTAAAGGAGCGTTTGGACAATGCTCCCAGGAGTAGGGTGGGATTGTTGGGTTGTCCTCTGCAAGGCCAGGATATTCGATGAGTCAATGTTCAGGCTGTAATAAATGTGATTCGTGCTAATTAAATTGTAACTATATTAACAAAATTGTATTTAGATCAATAGAAGGCAATTGTTACAGAGTGAGGGGGGAAAATGGGTGAGACAGGACAAAGGACATTCTCCAGATGTGGGGAGCCAAACAAGTATTTTGGAAGGGATAGTAGAGGGATGTAGGTCTGATAATTAGCATCTAGGAACGGAGAGTTTCGACCTTGAAATGGGCCAAAATGGGATGATTCCAAGATGAGACGTAATTAGAATCTTGTTATGGAGAACATCTGCTCAGTTACAGAGTGCGCATGCGCTACCTGCAGGTCACACCTCGGTCAGTGATGAAGACGACGAGCCTTCATCGGAAATGAGACCCTCACAAGGATGAGAGACCCCCTAACTCATCAGCAGAGCATGTGCCATGCAACATAGTGACGTAGATTTTAGAAACAGAAACTAGGAGGAGTTTTCTAGAAGCTTTTTTAGCGTATAGTATATAAGTGGGATTGTTGGCCTTGATGCTTTGGTACGTGAGGAGGGATGAGTCCCTCTCCGTATTCCCGGTCGGAGGGGGGAGCCCTTCCCCGGTCGGTTTTGCTTATGCTTTATACGAACCCAAATTATACTCAATTTCTTAATGCCAAATTTTGTATATTCTCAAATATATGCACTTTGATTGTATTCATCTCCAATACTTTAATTGTATTTATTTATAATTGTTACTATTAAAAATTTGCTGCTACATTTAATCCTGTTTGATAAATTGGGAAAATAGAACAACATTCATAACAAGGCTGACAGCATCCCAGAGGAGTCATGTCCCAGAACACGCACTGCACGGAGGTTGCTGCCCCGTGACCGGCCCGGGCAGCGGCACTGTGAGCGCAGGACGTGGCACCAGGAGCAGCTCATGGCCTGCCCGCCTGGGCTCCGCAGCCGCGGGAGGAGGTGCGGAGGGCAAGGCCGCGCACGGGACGGAGACCCGCAGGCAACTGACTCCGCTCCGACAGCCGCGGCATACACGATGCGCGGGCTGTACGGCGCGATCGGGCCAACGGGTGCCCCGTGAGCCGGCTCACGGGACCGCTGCCCACACCGCCCACTCGGAACTGCGGAACCGACTGGAAACCAACTGGGAACCGCGCGCACCTCGCGAGTCCGCCAGGGACGGCCCCGCCCCCCGCGCACGCACGGCGCCATCCGGGAGCGGCCGTAAATCGGGGCGTGCGCGGCGCGTGGGGCCCGCGGTGAGCGGTGTCGTCCGGTCGCGCGATGCATTGTGGGCGCGGCTGAGGAAGTAAAATGGCGGACCTGGCGAACGAAGGTAGGTGGGAGTTGCTAGGCGTCGCTGTCCTGACCCACGGCGGCCTGGGCCCGGCCCTGGCCATCCCCGGCCGAGCCCAGTCCGGCCCTGGCCAGACTCTGCGATCCGAGTTGAGGGGCGAGTCCGGGAGTCCCACCTCTGCGCGGCCGTCCCAGTCCCAATGAGGCGAGCGGCCGGACAAAGGGAGCGTCTTGGCCGGGCCACCGCGCTGTCCGCGAGGCGGGGACCGACAAAGCCGGGCTGAGGCCTTCGTCCTTAGATGCCTCCCGCGGGTCGGTGACTCCGGGCTCGTGATGCGGTAACTCCCGGGGCCGGTGGCCGCTGGCGGGCTGGTGCTCCTTGGACGTGGACAGCGGGCCCAGCGCTGGGCACGGGCCCTGGAGCGCGGCAGCGAGCTCTGCGTCTCGGTCCCGGCTCTGAGCAGCTTTGTGCCCCGCCTTTTCCAGTTGCTTTTTGAAGTTATTGTCCACAGCTTTTGCACCACTCTTAAGCCTTTCTTTTGCTTTCACTTATGTTAATAATGTTTTTAATTAAAGGATTAATAGCAGGGCTGTGTAAAACAAGACGGGTATCATAATAGATGCATTGTATTTTTTGAGCTGAAAACATCAGAGGTCCGCTGGTAAAGTGGCTTCATTTTTTTTTATGAAGAGCATTAGGAGAACCTGAGCTGCAATACTGAAGTATTTGGGTATTCTGCCCTAAGGTGTATACGGTGGTGTTTTAAGTGGCAGTAGGGATCTATATTTTGCCTTTGAGAATGACAAATGTCTCCCTGTTTTGGCAAAAGCCAGTTTGCATTTCTGTCTCTGTTGTTTCTCATCATTCCTCTCAGCTAATGGAAGAGGGAAAAATATGCCCGGAGGGAGGTGAATGAAAGTGTGTGTGAGGCCCCTTCTTTCAGGACTGTTCTTACTTATGAAATCTGTGTCAGTGGCAATTACTGTTCTGATATTAGTGTTAAACAACAGGAAGCAAATAAATGTTATAGGTGCAGCCTTTGAAGATGAAGCCTTCAAGCAGCTAGCAATACAACTACACTTAAGCTAACAAATCCTGTGATGCAGCATGTCTTGGGCTGTTGGCTTTCAGACTCAAGATGAGTTGTCAGCACCCGAGGAGGTGTGATAAGTGGTCTCAAAAATAGTAGTACCCAAATCTGTAATGATGATTTGTGAGAAACTTAATGTCAGTATTTAATTTATATACTGCTATTATAATGACCTTATAATAAATTTTAATGAGTTCTTTTGTTCTCCTAGAACCAGAAGCTTGGCAATAGTTATCTTTAATCATGCAAGCCCCTCACTTTACTTCCCTTTTCTGCTGGGGAACATTAAGCTCAACAGTTTACCAGTATTTATTACATCTTTTGATGATGACTTGTTGTGTATTTCTATCTCTACTTCTGTTTATCTTCAGAGTCTTGACTGTCCAGGATGTCAAGGGGGAGTGTGATCCCATCTGTATGACCTTTTCCTGCCTCCGGAGACTTACCTCACCTGTAAAATTCTTTAGTTTATATTCGCCTGTCTTTGCAGAGTTGTCACCTTCATCTGATGCTTTTCTGTTTCTTCTTGGGATAAGAATGTGATGCAGTCTTTCCTCAGATGGACCAAGATCAGCTTGCTTTGGTACTGTTGTCTCCTCATTCTAATATCATTGGCTGTTGCTCATTTTGTTCCTTTCAGTTCCATTTTTGAGGTGTATGTTCTTTGTATAACAGTGGAAATACATGCACTTCCCCGAATTTGCATCTTTCTGCTGAAATTCAGAGAATTTTGTAATCTTTCTACTTGGCTTATTTGCAGTCTCTGTCATGGCAAGGATCTTCTCAGGTGACTGTTTTCTCCTCATTCTTAAACGCATCAGTTAGTTTTATTTTTCCATTGTTTAGGTGAATGCTTTACTTTCTTGTGCTCAGGTAACTTAATCTAAATATGTGAAGTAATTATTTTGGTAGTTATAATTCTTTGACCTTCTACTTCATATTGATCTTCTGTTGTTTATAGCATTTGATAGCTAAGTATTCATGTTCACAAAAAAGTGTGATTCCAGCAAAGTTCTTAGCGTTCCTTAATCTTGATTGATCTGTACAGCAGTGCTTTCTCAATCATACTTCGTTGTGAGGTGCAAAGCTAATTATTCTTTGATACAAAGTAGGCACAAGTACCTGGAAAGAGGTTTCAGTCATTCTTGAAGACTGTTTTTGCTTGCTCCGTTTAAACAGTAGCTTTTATTGTCTGTTCATGCAGGTGGAACTCACGATTTTTACCTGTTTGTTAACAAGCATTTTCCTGGCCTTGAAAAGTGCTGAGTTTTGTGCTGCCTGTGTCTTCTCGTCTTACTAATACAAAGCTCTTTTAACCTGTAACTTTTACATGACACTTGTCTTTCAATTCATTGGTTGGTGTTTCTGTTTCCAATAGTGTATTAGTTATCTTGACCTTCTAGGTTCTGATGTCTCTCTTAGACTACTGAATGTCTTAAATCACTGCTGAGCTCTCAGTACTGCCTCCAAGTAACCATTTTACCAATGTCCTTTGCAATTTTGAACTATTTTAATGGATGATCTTTCTGTGATGCCTTTCTTCACAGCTACAAGCATTTCCTCTAATAATTACTTCACTTTTTTCATTCTTATTGTTCCTCAAATCTTTTTCATCCCCTTGTCTTTCATTTATTTCTAGTAAGTAGGTGAAACTGCTCCCCTGCCTCTTAATATTGGAGTGATGACCAACTGTGTCTTGACAGGAGAAGAGGGTCCTCTACTGCATAGAAGGGGGCTAAAAGATGAAGTAGTCCTACTGCCACTTTCCAAAGATGTTTGTACTATGAAATTTCCTAGGAACAGATCATGGTCTTGGCATTGCCTGTCATGGTGGGAGATAAGCTGATTAGTGTAGAGCTAATGAAGAGGAGGAGAGAGTAACTTCTATGTAGCTCTGTGAAGTTTGACTGACTTTGCTGCAAAGATTGTGACATTGTGATAAAGGTTTTGGGGGCTGTCATTGTGAGGGTAATTATTGAAAACCAGGACTTTAGACTGGTAAGCATGATTGTTATTGGTACTAAAGTATAAAGTAGTTACTGAATGTTCTTAAAACTTTCTTTGAAGTCTTTGGTACTTCACTGCTGCATATGTGAAGTGTCAGTTTTAAGACAATCCAGCTAGAATACTAAAGAGAACTAGTGCTTCCCTGTTGGTCCTGTATATTTATGGGAACCTGGATGCTTTTCTCATTAATTTGCAGCTAATGCACAGCTAGTAATTTGCTTGTCTATAACTTACTGCTGAAGCTGCACTTTTAAGACAACAGGATCCCCTTGTGTGGGGAATTAATTACTTTATCTTTTCAGTGGCTGAAAGGTGATACAAATTTTTCTCAGGGCTAAAATTTGATGGGTGTATTCACATTTCCCTTTCAGGAGTTGTCTACAACTTACTTGGCTTTATGAAATAGCTGAGCATTCAGTTCACAATCATAACAGGTTTACTGTATGTAACTGCCTTAAGTTAATTAGAGGCTAGAGAGCAGTGGTGGAGGAAGGGAACTTGGGATTCTGGTCAATGGCAAGTTGGATCTGAGTCAGCAGTGCCAGTGGAGCCAGGAGGGCCAACCATATCCTGGGGGGCATCAGGCTGACTGGGCGAGGGAGGGGATTGTGTCTCTCTGCTCTGCACTGCAGCAGCCTCACCTTGAGTTCTGGGGACAGTTTTGGGCACCACAGCATAAAAAAGACATTAAGCTAATAGCGAGTGTCCTAAGGAGGGCCACAAGGATGGGGAAGGGTCTAGAGGGGAAGCTGTATGAGGAGCTGCTGAGGGCTTGGTTTGTTCAGCCTGGAGAAGGGGACACCTCAGTGCAGTCTTCAGCCTCCTTGTGAGGGGCAGGTACCGGTCTCTACAGTCTTGTGCCCAATGACAGAGCTTGAGGAAACAGCATGAAGCTGAGTTAGGAGAGGTTTAGCTTGGATACCAGGAAAAGGTTTTCCACCCAGAGGGAGGTCGAGCACATGAAGCTTCTCAGGGCAGTGGTCATGACACCAAGCCTGAGTTCAAGAAGTGTTTGAACAATGCTCTGTCACATGGTGTTCTTTTTGGGGTGCCCTGTGCAGGGTCAGGGATTGGACTCAATGTTCCTAATGGATCCCTTCCAATTCAGCATGTTTTATGAAATGCACAAAAGATGAGCAAACTGTAGTTCCTTTCAGACTAATCAGTATAATTTCTTTACCAGTCTTGTAGGATGCTGACATTGCTTCTGTGCTGTTTCTGTGGCGGGGGGGAGAGGTTGGGTGGTTGCCCTGATTGTTTATTCTTGTCTCATGGTAGCTTTTGGATGGAGGAAGCTCTGCCTTACTTTGAGGGAAAATGCAGTATTCACCACTGACTCTGCAAATTCTAGAAACAAGATTTCTTTTTTCCCGTCATGGTGACTTCAGATGGATTTGTGGTTGTGAAGTTAGACTGACTGACATGTCCTAATAATTTGCGCCCAGACACCATAAAAATCTATTTAATTGACAAGACAGAGCTATCTAAATGCTTTAATACCTCTTGTTGACACTTTTTTGAATTCTTTATTTGATTTTATCTACATTGCAAAATAATTGGTCTGCCTCATGGCTTTCTTTTTCCTCTCATATGAAAATAAGCTACTTTATTTTTTTCTGACTTAGAACATTTGCAGAAGTATCTCTTGTCCCCATGTCAGTTTTGTTCATCGTGACATCACTTGTGAAGTTTGGCCATAAATTATCCAGTTGTGTTTCTTGTTCTTTCTGACATGAAGTATGGCTGGGTTTTGCTTGTGGAGGTCTTTCTGCCGATAAGCTCTTAGTGGCAGCTTGCTCTTTGCTTTGACTCTATTGTTAGCTATTCAAAGAGAATCTTGTGTTGTTATCAACACCTTTTGAATTTTCTAGTGCCGCAAATTGTCTGTATCTCTTCATATGTTACATTTAGCATGATTATTCTGCTTTTCATAATGTAAATGGTGAAAAAATCCCCGAGAACATTTTTTGTGGCCTGCAATGTTCCAATAAGCATAATTAAAACTAACTTTGAACTTTATTTTCTTGACTCTTAGATAAGTGTTTCACAAGTGATAAATTACAGTCTTGAGTTTTTTCAGTCAGTTAACAGCCTATTTGCTCTTCTTTTTAACATTCATTGTTTGCAGGTACACTTTTTCTCTCAAACGATGTATTACAGAGAGTTACAGTTGGAGTAGCTATTCCCAACTTGTATGCTTCTGGTGTCAAAGAGTGCTTCCTGAAATTGAAGCAAGGACTTGCTTGCCAAGAAGTTGCACTCTAGGTTGTTTTTTTTCCCTGCCTCATGTAGTTTTCCATGTAATCAGGCACTATTCCATTTCTAAATGTAATTTGGAGTAAATTTTAAAAGTGTTTGAAACATTGTAGTTCCTAGCTTTAAAAATAAATTCTTGTCTTAATAACTTGGGTATAGCAGATCTGGTGAGGTCTTGAAAGTTGTATTCATGACATAGTTCCTTTTAAAATTCAAAGATTAATATGAATCACCAAGATATTTGGTGATCTGGGTTGCATGTCCTGTGAGGAGACTGGATGTGTTCAGCTTAGAGGAAGGAAGTCTTTTGACTCTCTTTAGAGAGACACATCTGGAGCTTGTCAGGGTCTGTGAGGCGGTTATTAGAGAGACAGACCCAGGCCCATCAGAGTGGTGTATGTTGAAAGGACAAAGACAAAAGGTGAGAGATGGAATGAAATGTTCAGACTGGAAATTGGGGAAAGGCTGGGTTTTTGTGGTGATGGTAGGTTTTTTCACCGTAGGGACAGTCAAGCAGTAGAGAAGAGATTACCTTGAGAGACTGCTCAGCCTCCATCCTTGGATGTTAAGACCAGACTGGATAACCTGATTATCCTGGCCTGACATCATAACTGATCTTACTTGAAGCAGAAGTTTGGATGAGAGATCTCCAACCTGATTTATGCTGTATCCTTATGGTAGAGGCACCATGGGCTCAGCAGTGAAGAAGGTGACTGCTTTTTTGGTCCTTGTCACTGCTGTGCCATGAGATATACTCTGTGAGCCTAAGAACTCTACAGAGATACACACTCCTGCAGGTGTTTCTATTTTCATAAGAACCCATGCTTTGGGTTGGAGGGGACCTTTGAAGACCTCTACCTGCCCTGCCCCCCCCACCCAGTGTTCAGGGACACCTTCCACTGGACCAGATTGCTTCAAGGCCCATCCAACTTGGCCTTGAATGTTGCCAAGGATGCCATTCAGTGCTCCATGAAGCAACCTGTTCCAGGGCCTCACCGCCTTTCCAGGGAATAATTTCTTTCTAATATCTCATCTAAATTTACTCTCTGTCCGTTCGAAGGTTTTCCTCCTTGTCCAAAGTCCCTTTCCTGTGGAGCCCCTTCAGGCACTGGAAGAGGCTCTGAGGTCTCTCCAGAGCCTTTTCTTCTCCCTCCCAGCAAGTGAACACTCCCAGCTCTCCCAGCCTGTCCCCAGAGCATCTCTGTGGCCTCCTCTGGCCTGGCTCCAGCAGCTCCACCTCCTCCTGCTGCTGTTCCCCAGGGCTGGGGCAGCTCTGCAGGTGGGGTCTCACCTGAGCGGGGCAGAGGAGCAGAATCCCCCCCTCCCCTGCTGCCCACGCTGGGGGCTCAGCCCAGCACAGGGGGGGTTTCTGTGTGCCAGTGCCTGTGGTTGGGGCATGTTGAGCTTCTTATCCACCTGCACCCACAGGTTCTTCTCCCCAGGCCTTTTCTCAATCCCTTCTCCCCTCAGCCTGTGTTTGTGCTTGGGATTGCCCTGACACATGTGTAGGAGTTGCATTTGGCCTTGTAGAAGTTCATAAGGTTTGCACAGTCCCAACTCTCCAGCCTGTCCAGATGGTAACCCTTCCCTCCAGCGCATCAGCCACACCACACATCTTGGTGTCATTGGCAGACTTCCTGTGGGTGCCCCCCGTCCCACTGTTCATGTCACCAGCAGAGATATTAAGCAATGCTGGTCCCAAACTTGGTCTCCACGTGGACATTGAGCTACTGACTCCAACTCTGAGTGCAGCCACCAGCAAACTCATTATCCAGGGAGTGGTACATCTGTCCAGTATAGAGACAAGGATCTCCTGTGGGACAGTGTCAAATATTTTGCTTTGACAAAAATCTAGGTAGTCTGTCGGTTACTCTTTCCTTGTCCACCAACACTGTAATGCGATCATAGAACCAAATTTGTCAGGTGTGATTTGTTCTAAGTGAAGCCATGTTGGCTCTCACCAGTCACTGCCTTATTTTTCCATGTGCCTTAACACAGTTTCCAGGAGGGTCTGCTCCACAATCTTGCCAGGCACAGAAGTGAGGCTGGCCAGCTGTAGTGCCCCAAGTTTGCCTTTTCTCCCTTTTTGTAAATGGGGGTTATGTTTCCCCTTTTCCAGTCACTGGGAACATCCTCAGATGGCCACAACTTCTTAATGAATGGAGAGTGGCTTAATCACTTCCTCTGACAGTTCCCTTAGGACTCATGGATGCATTTCATCAGTTCCCATGGACTTGTGCATCTTCAGCTTCCTTAGATTGTCTCAAGCCAGTTTTCTGATAGCAGGTGGTCCTTCATTCTGCCAGTCCCTGCTGCTTTCCTCTTTTGTAACTTGGGTGGAGTGTTTGAAACACTTCTTGGTCAAGATAGTCAAAAACATCATTGCGTACCTCAGCTCTCCATATCCATGGAAACCAGCTCTTCTGTTTCCTGCTGGAGAGGGCCCATGTTTTCCCCAGCCTTTCTCTTATCACCAATGTATCTACAGAAGCTTTTCCTGTTGCCCTTGAATGAGTCATTTCATGCTGCAGTAAAGATCTGACACCTTGTGGCTGTGAGAGGTGCATTGTGTAAATGGATGTCTAGCTGTGGGAAATGTGGTTGACATGGGAGGGTTTGCCACACCTACTAGTGGTCATGCATATAAGTTAAAAATCTCATAGTGAATAGTATATATAACTTGAAGATGATGTCTCTGCATGAGCTATGGAGGTCATATTTTCGGTTTCTGCATTCTGATTCCCACAGCTTGCGAAGGAAGCTCAGTGGGTTTAATAGTATAGCATGTCAGGCATTTATCGATAGATAATGACTTGATGGTAAAATATGTTAAATAAATTTAGCCTGTGAAATCCAGCTCTTGAGATTTTTGTAGTTATTCATGCAGGTTGAAATAGCTGCAAAGTGAATAAACTGCAGGAAGGAGTTCTGTGAATTTCATTTGGTTTTCAGTTGAGGATCCAATTTGATTTGACAGCCTAAAAACATTCAGGTTTGTATGGTTCCAGATATTGAGATTGGAGAGGTACTGTCTCTGATGCTAATTATTGAACATTTTGCTTTCCTTCTTATATGCTTGGACTTTATCTGAACACCATTAATAAGGCCAACTTGGTTAGAAAATTGACGTTTCTCTAGATTTTGTTTTGCCATGCTTGTCTGCTTCTCTCAAGAAAAAAAACCCAAATCTAATCCTTAGTTTTTAAGAACTATGTGCTCTGACTGTTCATCTCTTTGTGAAGGAGATCTCATGTTCTCTTACTCTTACATGCATTCTACCTGAAGTTTGATGGTTGAGGCTTTTTCCTTCATTCATCAAGGTTTATTTTCTTTTTAAGTTGCTGATAGTTTAGTGGACCTGGCAGATCCATTTTACCATAGGTCATCCTTCAGACACCCTGTTGTAACAAAAGCATGCTTGAGAACATGACCATCTGGCCCAGAGGTTGGGTAGTACAAATAACAGTGGAATTCTTGTTTTGGACCAGCTGGAAAAGCCAAAGAACTACCTGACATCTGCATTTTTGATGTGCAAAAATAAAACCTGGTATGTGAGTTCTTCAGTTTATGGAAACATCGTATGTGTAACTGCTTTTGTACGAAAAATGTTACGTGCTAGAGAGCTCAATGTAAATGCATTTAAAAACATAACTAGAAATAGGAACCAAAAGCTGGAGCTGGACATTTGAATGAGAAATTTGACAGTAGAATTTTTTACCAAGTGCAGAAATGGATGATTGACGGCAGTAATACTTTGGTTTTAATGCCGTCAATGAAAATGTTTACCCAAAATTTAAATAAGTGCAGTATTTCATGAAGTTGGTCAGATTAGGCAATCTAGTGATCCCTTCATGCCTCAGACTAGAATTAGGGAGATGTTTCCAGCACTATGGTCTTGTTGCAGACTTCAGAAAGGACACAATGAACAAGTGTTCCATATGTCTGTTCCTGAGTAAGCACTGGTACAATTGTTAGCTGTGAGTCCCTATTGCCTCATCGTCATTCCTGACCCTGTCAGTTGGTCTCACAGTCAGCAAGAGCAGTAGTGAGATTCTTGGACCTTGAATACTGTATGGCTGTGTTCCTTCAGTGGACAGAGTATCAAACATTGCACCAGTGTTCCCTTTTTCAGGTTGACTAACAGGCTTGGCCACAGTTTGCTTTATTAGATCCTTTTGCCATTCTCATTTGTCATAGCTAGACACAAATCTCAAGTAGTTGGAGTTTTTCCACTCTTTTTTCTTTGTTCTTTAATCTATTTTTTTTTTTCCCGTGAGCTTTCTGCTGTTTTTGACATCTGTCTTCTTTTTTCCTGAGTGCTTAGTTTTCAATCACTGGAATCCATCTCCAATTTTGTTGTGTTACTTTTTGCATCAATTTCTCTGGCTACCCATTCCATCTTTTGCCAGGTGTCCCGTGCTTTTCTCTGCACTGTGCACTGTTAGATCTGTTTTTCTTTGCTTTCTTCTCTCAGTACTTCAATCCTTTATTCTGCACTAGACAGACAAGTAGTTTTTTTGCTCGGTTCTCCTTGGTATTTGCAGAATTTGGTGCAGGTGTGTCTTGTAAGGTGTGCATGACAATCAAATCCCACATTCTGGTAGATCTCTCTATTGATCAGTTTGGCAGAGGGCATGCTGCTGTAGCTGTAGCACTAATGAGCACTAAAGTATACCACATGGTATTAAGAAATAATTGTTACTTTGAAGTCAAGGGTTAAAAGCTTGGCCATTGCCTCAGTGAAGCCTCCCACAGGCAGGTTATACTGAGACCATGGGAATGAAAATGGATCTGTAGCTTGTTTCAACACACTAGTTTTTGGGACAGGTATTACATTTAAGGGGTCTGTATTGTTTTCACTTCTGAAATGGATTGTTGGCATTGCTCTTATTAATAAGCACTTTTAAGATTCAGCAATATTTAATGGATAGATGAACTTAAAAAATAAAGGAGAGAAAAGAGCAGGCAAAATGATGTCATAAGTAGCTTAATTTCTTGATTGATTTTTATCTTTTGTAGAACATGTTATGCTAGTCTTGCACGTTCAGTCTTGCAGTGTTTTTTTGGTTTTGCTGGAATATCAGTTTGACTTAGATCCACAGAAAAGTAGAAAGAGGCTCTTCTCCCCTCACAATTAAATGCACAGTTCTGGTAATAATTTTCACAATTTTGTGTATGTCAACTAAAGTTTCACTTTTTCAGCCAAACTGATCTAACGCTAGCAGTTCCCAAATGGACAGTTTCATCCCTTTTTCCTTATAAGGTGATCCAAGTACTTTATTGATGCTACAACTGATTTATGGAAGCTTTTGGGATACTGTCTTTTTTTTTTTTTTTTTTTTTTGGTGCAAGGTAATTCATCTTGATAGCTTTATATTTCCTTTTTTTTATGCTAGCCTTTCAAGCTCTGAAAGTTTTAAAATTTTTAATTTTCATAGATGTCTAGACTTGTTTATAAGATTGGATAATTGCAAAGCTGGAACTTTCTGGCCAATTTCTTTGCAAATCTAGCTCTTCCTAAATTCCATTTTCCAGACTGAAAAACAGACTGAAATCTTGTACTCATCTTTAGCCATGCAAACATATAGAGGGCTGCTGACTGCATAGTGTGTGTGCAGCATCTCTTCAAATATAATTCACACACATCAGTTTGTTGAACTCTCAGGAATTCTTACCTCTGCTTTATCATACACGCTTCCCCTGTGTATGTGTATTTTTGTTATTCAGGACACTGAGGTAGTTGTGAAATCTCGCAAAAGGACATTGGAAATATACACTAATTCTAGACATTAATTCTACTCTTGTAGACTAGGTGTTGATGTGCGTATTTAGAAAATAGCATCGTGCTAATATTTGATTCAGAGCTTTAAGATAAAAGCACATGTGGTCTTAAATTATACAGAGAAGACTGGTTCCTCTGTAATATGTAATATCAGGTTTGAATTTTAGACCTGCAAATGTTGATTTAGTACCTTTCTAAAGTGTTGAATTATAATGAAATACAAGCGTAATCAAATATCAGTGTTAGATGACCTTTAAAAAAGGGGTATGTAGGGGTGTACAAGAAACTCCCTTTTCATTAATGCATGACAATGGGGAAGGAAAAGCATCTGTTCAGCTAGTGAACTGCTGCAGCAAAGGGTCTTTTCCTTCTAATGTACCAAAGTATGGTACAAGTACTTGCTTGAAAGTGATCTGGAGGGGAAACACAAATAGCTTTCAGTTATTAGTTGTGTTGTTCGCCTTAAAACGCTCCTTCTTACTTTTGAAGATCAAGTCCTTATAAACATCTATTACCAGGAACTGGTAGAAACAATATGTGTAACTGAGATTTAACCAGCTTAAGGATTCACTATTGGTAAAAAGCATCATAGAACTTAACATTTTTCATAATAGTCAATATGAATGTGGTTGGAAAAAACTCCAATTATTTCTCTTTTTACAGAAAAACCTGCCATTGCTCCACCTGTCTTTGTATTTCAGAAGGATAAAGCACAGAAGGTAAGGAGATATTGATTTTTTTTTTTTTGTTTGTTTTGTTCTTAGCACTGATTCCTTCCTTCCATGGTGATCAGCCCTTTGTCTATATTGTTGTGAGGCTGAAGATGGCTAATAGGGCATTAACATCATTAATGGGCATAGGGCAAGCAGGTACTGAAGAGCTAAAAGTGGGAAGATGTATGGTGGTTTCACAATACAGGTAGCTCTTCAGATAGAAGATGGACTAATGTGGAAGAAAAAGTATGGTGAAGGTGTATCTTGAACGTGTGGCAGAGGAGTGCTGACACTTGAGCTGCATGACAAAGCTACAAAATTTGTTTTTCTGATAATAGGGCTAAGATAAAGCAAACTGGTCTAGATTATGCTTTTCACCTCAGTGTATCTAAATGTCTCTCATATCTTTGGTTACTATGCTGGGAAGTGTCTAGTTACCTTGGGAAGTGGTAATTCTGTTCCTTCATCTCAATATGGTATTTTATTCTGTCTGGCTAATAGTAAAAGCTATTAAGATATTTATGGGGAAAAAAAATCAAGGTTACTCTTGTTTCTGTTGAAGATGGTGGGAGCCAGGAGAAGTGTATGATACTTTCTCTGAGATCACCAGATTGTTTCGTTGTCTGTGGAGTCAGAAATGTTTGAATTGAAATACTGAACCACTTTTCAGTTAATAGTGTTTCTTTGGTTTGGAGAATTCAAGCTTTGTCACAGGTTCAGTAGGCATATTCCTCAGCAGGAGCTTAAAATCGTTTCTCAGCTTGGAAGGGATTTAAATCTGCTGTCCTTCTAATATTAGCTAATCAAATAAAATCTGCCAGAGAGTAAGTACTTTCAAGACATTCTTTTAACTACACAATTTACAGTGAGTGTTTACATTTATCTTGGGATGAAGAGAGTGGTAGTGTTTGCACTACCAATTTTGATCATGTTTCCTTTTAGGAAACAGCTCCCCGTCACCCACTGTTGCTTAGACTCTCCTGAAGTCTCTTCTGAGTTGCATCATGGTGAGTGTTCTCTGCAGGTGTCCTTTACCCTGGCGGTGATCATAGCAGTGTGCAATCCAGGCAGAGTGACATGGTCCCTTGTCCTTTTTTTGCTGGCCTGGTCCTTACATGCCAAGATAGCATTTCTTGTACTCTCAAGTTCCTTCACCAGCAGGCTGCATGCCTTCAGCATTAAGCTGTGAAAGCTTCTGCATTGGGCTGCGAGGCAGATCTGTTGCACTCTGATAGGTCTCAACAAAATACTTGTAAAAACATATTAATTAAGGGCATAATGTAGTTTGGGACTGGCAGAGGGGGTCTAGGGAGGGAGATCTGTGATTTAATCTGCTCAGCTGCCTCTGAGGATGCTGAGATAGTGCTGAGCAGGTAGCTGTATTCAGGACCACCTCTGCCTTGGCACAGACATAGTCTGGCTCTGTTGGGTGGAGAGTCTGTGGGTTCCTGAGCATCTTGAAGGCACAGGAGTTTAGAGATAAGCTATAAATTGATCTAAGTGCTAAGGGGTGGTGGTGCCATCAGGGGGTCTAGCCACTGTTGCTTTGGGCGTGGAGTAAGTCTGGTTTTGATGGGGAATAGGTCCATTTCCTCGAAACAGATCAGAGAGTCTAGTAGTAGCATCTGTCAGTTAGTTGCCAATTTTCAAAGAAGTAACAGACATAAATGCTTACGCTAGACTGTGTATTGCATAGAGATGTTGGATTTCTTTTTAAGGGGAAAGGGGAGTGATTAATAATTTTAGAAGTTTTTATTGTCATGTATTTGACACTGCAGAGAAGGATTTGTAAAAGCATCAGTACTGTGCTTCTTGCAGCTTGATTAAATTAAGAGCTTATTGCTCATTCCAGTAGTTGTTTTTTGTAGTATTGTTACAATAGTAGTAATAGTCAGAACATGATGCTGTGAGCCCAAAGTAACAGCCACTTAATCTATTCTCTATCTATTAGAACTTAGCATTCAGTTCAGCTTTAATCAACTTAATTAAGGAAAGGTGCCTCAGATTACATACTGGTTGAGATCTTTCTCTGTGTTTTCAGAAAGACTTAATAGCTAAATGTTCCCAAGAAGGGTAAACTTTGTTACTGTTTTTGTAAAAGGTGCTTGGTTAAGTGCATTGCCTACCACAAAAGACTATCTTTATTAAAGTTAACAAGAAAATACTGTAAACAGAGAAGTTTTTCCTAGAGCCATGCTTTGAAGAAAATGCAAAAGTAACTTCGAAGTAGTTGTCAAACAGCACACTACTTGAATACGTAATTTCTCAATGCAAATTACAATTTTAATTTAGCAAAATGTCTGTCTAGTCAAGTAACTTTTTTTTCTGTAAGCAAAAGTGTTAGTGGGAGGCTTTTTAGTGCTGACACAGCAGTCTGACAGTAAGCTGAGGGGGAGAAAAAGCATTGCATTGTGTATTTAGTTTACTGTGATGGTTGCTTATATGTTTGCCTAGTGTTTTCCCACATGAACCTGGACATCCTGAGCAGAATTATTTCATTGCAGTGTCTACAGATCCTCTTAGTACTACAGCTGGGTTGAATGAATTCAGTGGTCTTACTGAAGTGGTCTTACTTTCTTTTCTGGAACTAACAGTAGTGTCTACAATTAAGTTAAACAATGTTATTTTTCTAGAAATCTTGACTTAAGTTATTGCTTGGAAGGTGTCTGACATTTGGGTCATACTAACACCATGAAATACTTTTGAGGCTTGGGGCAGAGTGGCTGGAAAGCTGCCTCGTGGAGAAGGACCTGGTGGTCCTGATCAACAGTGGCTGAACATGAGCCCAGGTGGCCAAGAAGGCCAATGGCACCTGGCCTGTACCAGCCACAGTGTGGCCAGCAGCACCAGGGCAGTGACTGTCCCCTGTGCTGGGCACTGCTGAGGCATTTCAAACCCTGGGTTCAGTTTTAGGCCCCTCATGACAGGAAAATCACTGAATGGCTGGAGCATGTCCAGAGAAGGGCAGCAGAGCTGGGGAAGGGGCTGGAGCACAAGGCTGGGAAGGGGGCTCAGCCTGGAGAAAAGGAGCTCAGGGGAGACTTTCTCACTCTCTACAGCTCCCTGACAGGAGGGTGGAGCCAGGTGGGCTCTGCTAGCAGGGAACAAGGGACAGGATGAGAGGAAATGACCTCACGTTGTGCTGGGGTGGTTTAGGTTGGATATTGGGAATTTCTTCACTGAAAGGGCTGTTCAGCCCTGGCACAGCTGCCCAGGACAGTGGTGGAGTCCCCATCCCTACAGGGATTTAAAAGTTCTGTGAATGTGCCACCTGGGGACATGGGTTAGTGATGGACTTGGCAGTGCTGAGGGAATGGCTGGACTCTGATCTTAGAGGAGTTTTCCAGCCTGAACAATTCTGTGGTTTTTATGATCTGTTTCTCCACTAGGAATTGGAAAATATTCAGCATGTTCTAGGACAAAGTTCATACTAGTCTGGGAACTAATTTTTAAACTGTATCTTCCAGCTAAAGATGCATACACTTGAATAAAACATCCGAACTTGCAATTCGACATGTTTGTTTAGAGGGGACAAAAAGTGCATGGTGTTAATAATGCTGCTCCTTAATTTTACTTTCCATAAGGAGGTTTGAATTTCCTTTTGCTGTTAAAGACAGGATTAGTCTGTCCTTGTTTTCAATTTAGATGTCAGTAAATGGCGAATGTCAAGTTGGTAGTTACTAAATATGAGTGAGTCTACATTTTCATGATTTTTGTGTCTCCTTAACTATTTGAGAATTATTTTTCTAATGTGTGAAATATAACCTTGCAAATATCTGAATAGTAGCACTGCTATTCGTGTTTCTGACAAGCAGAGTTTTAGTGCTGACACCAATTGAAAACTGCATCAGCTTAAGGCTCATACTGTTAAGATCTGAAAGCAATATGAGGTCTGAACCTCACTATGTTAGGCATAGAGTATATCTGTTACTCAGTTATATATCCAGATAACTTATTTATAAGCTAAGCTGTGCTTTTCGTAGCACAGCTTTCTGAATTAAATATTTGAACTGATGGATGCAACTTATATATGTGCTTAATATTAGACACTTCTTTGTCTAGTGTTTCTGCTCTGAAACTGATTGTAACTTCTGCCATAAAACCATTTGATGACAAGTTTCTGGCCACAGGTTATTTTAAGTAATTTTCTGAAGTCAACTTTCAACATGCGTTTCTGAGGCGAAACTATTGTTGTTTTTGGATTGACACATTTTTAAGCAAGTATATTAGCTCAAACAAGTTTAATCAGCAGTAGTGTAAAGAAACACTTTGTCCAAAAATGTTTTTAAAGTATTGTCATTTATTCTGCAAGTGTGAACTGTGGTAATCTGGTCATTACTGATTGTCATCATACAGGATCATTATGACCTCCCTAGTCACAAGTATAGGAAAAGGTAGATTCTCCCCTCGGATTTAAAAAAATATTGTACTTGAAAACACCAGTGTTTATGATAGAGCTTGCACGTTGTCCTCTTCCCCCCACCGGCTGTGTTGGGGTATTGGTAGACTATAGAAAAGAGCACTTTATTTCTGGTTTGTTATCTAATTAGTTTTGATTAGTGTCCTGCTTTCCATATGTGAATTGATAGCTGTGGTCTTTTTAGATTGAAAGAAGGTAAGTTATGTGATACTTGGGTCATGTTCCATACCGAAGCGGTACAAAAAATTTAAGGGGTAACTGGGTCCTAAATGCTAAGGAGTGAATAAGAGGTTATGTTGTTAAATTGTTCTAGCTGTCGTCACGGTCTTCACTTTGGCATTGTAAAACTAGGTATGGAGTTGTAAAAGAGATGTAGGGGGTTAGAAGATGGCATTCCCAGGTAGCCTGGAGAGCAAAATCATGAGTTAATTTTTCTTTTAATATGTGTAAAGTAGGGGTTAGATGAAGTCCTGCTTTGATGCAGTATTATTTGGAAATGCTTGGGTTTTGGTGGTTGGGGGAGGTGAATGACTAGAAAAGGTTCTTCATGCTGTGGCCATGACTTACAGGTTTAGGATAGTGGCAGAGAGAGAATTGTGAATGAAGTAATTTGTGTATGGAGAGGCAAAGCATTCCCTTTCCCAGCCTGTCTCAGCATTGTTAGCATGGCTGCCAAAAGGTTTTGTTAGGATACCCAGTGGAACTATATTTTAAGTCCGTAGTTTACTTAAGGAGTTAAAAATCGTGCTTAAGAGTTCATAATTGTGAATAATTGCTGTGCTTGAAAGAACAGCCTGAAGGTATTTGAAGAGACAGTTGTGCAAGAAAAGGCTTGGAGAAATATAGGGAGCCTGATAAAGTGAAAGGCTGTTAGGTGTATAGGCAAGAGTTGTCCTTGGCTCCAAGCAGGTAAAAAATGTGAAAATGTCTTCTGAGAGTAATCATTTTAGGCTATTGGATAGAGATGCTAGAGTGAGGAGAATGAGGAAAGGAGTTTCAAATAGCTCAACTTAGAACTAGGAGGAAAGGCTGGTCCAAGAGTGCTTGCCAGTCTTTATTGGAAGAGAATATTATTTCCTTGCCTATATTTGGTGACTGTAGTATCATGCGAGTCTTAGCTTTTAAGTATTCCTTCATGTCTCTCCTTATTTTCTGCAATGCAGAAGGAGTCAAATCTCCCAATAGACTGATGTATTTAGTCTGGGTGTGTTATTTTTAGTTTTGATAAAATAGAAGTTGTTTGATCTGGCTGAGCAAGGTGAATTTGTGTAGGTGGCTTCCTAACATCATTCATCTTTCCCTTGATCTTTGCCATAGTGTTGAAGCAACAGGAACAGGTTTCTGTCAAGTTCTCCCTAGAACTGTATTTTATAAGAAATGTTTTCTTTAGAGAAGAGGAGGCTCAAAGAAAGACACACTTCTCAGACTAAATATTCCAGTGAAAAGCAAGAGTGAACAGTTCACCAGCTCCAAAGAACTTTCAGAAAGAACTTAGATCAGAATTCATGAAGCTAAGAGACTAGGAGACACTTTAAATAGTATGCATGACTAAAGATGAAAATTAATTTTAAGAGTTGGTAGTTTCCTTTGGATATGCTTTTTTGAGAACTGCTGTACAAACCTCTGCCTGGAACAGTTCTGGTTGGATAAGTCCTTGAGTCCTTTGTTGGTCTTGTCTAGCATGACTTAAACCACATACTATTCACAAAATTCTGAAACTTACAGTAGTTTTTGATTAATATATTTTTTCTAATATTATTTTATATATTATTATGTGTTTATATATTAGCCATGAAATTCTTATCTTGGATTCAGATTTCTCTTCATAGACGTGATGATTTGCAATAATTTTGTTTGTTTGTTTTGTGGGTCTTGAAGCAGATACTCCAGTCTTGCTTAGGATAGAAATGAGATTTATGCTTATTTCCACTTTTTGAAATGCTTGACACCAAGTATTTCAAGTATTACAAGAGTTATTAAAAGCTGTTGGATGTTTATTTAGTCTGCTTTAGGATATTCTAAATTGTGTCAATATGAATTACTTGCAAAGTATTTTGTCCATTTTAAGTGCTTAGCACAAGTGTGTGTTAATATTCTTGCCTCCTCTTCATTATTAGCAATTTTCTGAACTCTACCTAGAAGTCAGTGTAAATTTCTGGTAAGGCTTTTTTTTTTTTAACATGTGTTTTAAGTGCTATGGCCAGTTCCAGGTAGCCTTTTTTGCTGTTCTCCCCAGATGAAAAGGTAAGGATAGGTTGCTAGACTGCTAGATTTTATTAAATGTTTGGTAAAAAAATGTTTCTTTAACTCTTCTCGTTCTGTGGGGTTTTAAGTTAGTGTTTGGGTCTACTATTAACAACTAAATATTAAAACGTTAGATAACTTTTGACAGTACAAAAACCTGGCATCTTGACCTTTTATCTGACATCCATAGTATTATCCCCATAAATATATTTTGAGCCTTAATTATAGTAATTTCTTGCATGATAAAATTTCATGTATTGCTGGCTTTTGTTACCATGACAGGACAAGTGTTACTTGAAGAACTTGGCTCTTAAGATATTAAGTGCTATTGTTTATTTTTGAGGCTTTTGCTTACTTCCTTGCACACACCTGGGCAATGATGGGCGTGGTTAGTCTCTGTTCTACCAGGTGTTATCTGGGAGCAAGCCAAGGTTGTGAGCTTTTGAGTGCCATCTTTTCTTTTACTGCTTAATTCTTCACATACTTCACCATATGTTGCAGGGAAGCTCAGCCCACAGATTGCAAGTGGGACCACATCCTTGGCTTGCATGGGCCGTGGGCTGTAACTTAGTCCTTAATCACAATACAAATTTTACAATTTTTTTTGTGCTCAAAGCCTTTTTAATTTTTTTCATTCTTCAGATGTGTACAGAGTATGATAATTCCAACTTTTTTTGTACAAGCAGGGATGGTGCAGCATTAAATCATGTGAAGGAATGAAAAGTGTGGCAGAATTTCGGCGAATACCAATTCTCATTAGGGTACACTAGTTATCCTGTCACCGCCCTCCTTGAAATAGATTGAAACTTGCTAATTTGTGGAAAAAAGCATTGGGGTTGCTTTTCAGATAATTCACTGTCATGTGAATATGAAAGGATCCTGTGTCTTGCGTGAATGTTAATTTCTGTGAGAATTCTATAACCAACCTCACCTCCCTCAAAAGTGGGCTGAAGAGGCAGTGAAGGACATTTATTTAGATTAATTTTTATATCTGAATCTGCAGGTAAAAGCTATCAGCTGTCCTTTAGTACTTGAGAGAGGGCGGGGTTAAACCCCAACAAGTCTGTAGCTGCCAAAATCCTCTTTGCTGGGGACACAGATGATTTTGGTAACTTTCAGAAGAGTTCATTTGCTCCAGCTGAGGTTTTTCGCAGGGAAGGGAACTAATTCTGTCAGCTGGTTCTGTTACAGAATTTGTCTTTTAATTGGTATCTCAGCAACAGGCATCTCCTTCTGCCATACTGTGAAAACAGTGAAATTTAAAAATGGATCCTCTCACTAGGACCACCGATCTCTCATGTTGCAGCCTTGCATTGAAGGGACGTTGTCTTTTCTGCTCACAGTCCCCTGCAGAGCAAAAAGCTTTGTCGGATTCAGGCGAGGACCCCCAGGGAGAGGTTGAGCCCCCCTACCATGGTCTGGGTCACACAGAACCAGCTGGTGAGTGCGACTCTGAGCACCCTGTTCCTGCTGTGGCCTCAGTCAGTGCTACCCTGAGTCCTGCTTCTGAAACCCAGCTTGCTCCTATTCAACAAGAACTGGCAGGGGTAAGTGTCAACCTACCAAGTACTTCTGCTGCTGAGGGGATTAGAGGAAAAAGTCCCTTCCACTAGGTGGAATCCGGTATTTTTAACTGTAGGTAGTGCAAATCACAGTGTATCTGGTTCTTTGATCTCAAGTGTTAGTCCTCTCTAAACCCTCATTCCAATTAGAAGAAATTAGATTTGTGAGTCTCTTTAGTAGCATAACTGTAGAAGACACCTCAAGTATTTTAAAATTTGAGGTGTAAACTGTGTGTTTGCTAAGGGTAAGAGCCCTTCTAAATAAGCGAGAAGGCAGGTCTATATTTGAGGGGTTTGCTTCAAGCAGGTAGAGTATTCTTTGTTCCCTCTATGGGCCATAATGCTGCAGCTTGACAAAGTGAGCTGCTAATACTGCTTCCACTGGATATGTCTTGTCAACCCCTAAGATATTTAATAGATTAAAGGCACTGAACATCATAGAGTTTTGAATTTGGGTGTTTGGAGTGGGGAGGAAATCAGTATCTTGTGGAAAAGCTGTCAGTGCTCATAATTTGATTTTTCTACTGGTGATATAGCAAAATCTTTTCTGAAAGATTGGGTGACTAAATGACTGCTACCATACAGTCTTTCAGAGCAACTCTTAAGTGTTCTAATCTTTCTGGTTGGTGGACCATGTTTTCTTGGTGCAGGTGAGTGTCACTGTCCATTCTGGCATTACACCCTAGGCATGTGCTCTTTCCTAGATCTTTGTTAAGGCTGCTTCACTTAATACCTGCAACCTTTTCTTGCAGTGATTGGTTTGCGGTTTTTCTGTCCAAGAATTGGCCATTTCAAGTAAACCCAGTACTGAATGGATTGTCTTGGTGAGGTCCTAATAGCTGTAGGTTAAGCACCTCTCAATGTTCAGACTGTTGCTTGATTACCTGCAGAAATCTTTCGGGTTTTTTTCTGAAGGTTGCTGTTTTCAAGAGTTAATATTTTAATACATAGCTGGTAAACATTTGCAGAAAATCGTGCTCTGAAAAGCCAGTGTCCATAAAGGAGACAGGAGTTCTGCAACTTCATTCAAATAGAAAAGGAGTTCACTGGGCCACATGTCCCCACCGGGTTTTCTCTCTCTTGGTTTTGGGTGGCTCAGTCTCCTTTTATCCTGAACTCCCGGCCACATGTTTCACTCTTCCTTTCCCCATTGGCTGAGGTCCTAGGAAGGTACAGCCTTCCCGAACCACCTACTGCCACCTATTCCCCCTTGAACCTGGCATTTTACCGCGAAGTTCAGAAGTTGAGGCTTGTGCAGAGTCCCCCCCACTTGCCTGTTTCAGAAGTCAGACTATCTGGGCTCAGTAACAAATTGCTGCTTGAAGTTAGAGGAGACATTAAGACCCATTTCAAAGATGTTAACACCCATTCACTCACCCATCTAACTGGTTTGTAAAGATGTTATCGCGCATCTTTCCTATCAAACATCATCACAGATTTTTATCTCAGTTTTCTGTCATTCGAAATTGCAGTGATATTAGATATCAGAGGGAATGATACTAACCAGACTTTCAGGAGCACAGCAGCAAGTGGCTATCTTAGTTTTGTTCTTAGAGAGCAGAAAATCCTACCCCATTCAACCCAGTTGTGAAAGAAATTTAAAACCGACATATGCTGTTGGGTATCATATGCAGAAAGTAGTGGCTGTACAGAACAACTGTTTCAGCATTCTTCTTGACGCCATTCAATTAAATGTACCGGATTGTATGGTGCTAGTATGGGCATGTAACTGGCATGCAGTGGCAAGTACTCTTCAAATTTTTCCAGTGTCTTACAGTAAAACCATCCCTTACTTTTGAAATCTAGACCAATGTTCATGCATTTTAAGAGTACTTGTATTGGTTTGTTGGAGTGGCAGTTTTCATGCTGTTTTCCTAGGGCCTGGGAAGATGGGTGAGTTAATACAGAAGAAGAGACACTACATATTTCTTGTTTACTTGTTTGTTCACACACTGGCAGATATTTTTGATACGACATGAATTTAGTGTGGCCATAGGTACAGCTCCTTGCAGAGCTGATGGTTATGTCCTAACTTTTTGCTGACCCACTGCAGCCTCCCACAGCATGTGGCTGTCCCAGCAAGACTGCTGATCAAGAGGTTCTGGAACAGCTTTTGTAATCATGGCAGTTCAATAATGCCTGTGTATGTGCAGAGTGTCTGGACTGAAAACTTGCATTACTGTGCTCTGAGGTCTTTTATATATGACTTTTTGCATCTTAAAATGCATTTTCAAAGATAAAAACTAGAAGTATATTCCTAGAGCTTTCCCTGAATTACACTGACCTTTTTTGCCTTACCCAAATTCTCCCTTCCTGTCCCTATTTCTGCTCACTAGTGTGATAAGCAAAACCTGACACATTTGTTGAAGTTTTGAAGTTCTCTTACCTTGATGTAAAAATTGTGTGAGGAATTAATGTTTGTATCTAGTTAATTACTGTGACTTAGACTTTGAAGAAGCAATTGGTAGCCTTTATGAAGCTAATTTCCTTATCCAGAAATGTGTCCTAATTGTAGGAGCCTCTATTTATGCTTTGTAACTATTGTCTAGCTGGATTTCTGGAAGCTGGGGCCAGAGGGAATATGTGAAAAGTGGCTTCTGCTCTTAAATGAGAAAATTCTAGGTTGGATTTTGCTGTTACCAGTCTGTCTCTCATCAGCATCTAAATCCAAACAATTGAGTGGAGGTAAATTTAATCAGCTTGGTGGTTTCTTCAGGAAGAGATGGTCCTGCCTTTTGTTTCCATTGTGTGGGGTACTTGTGTAAAGCAGGTGTTGCAGTAAAGTACAGACTGAGTAGAGGCTGGACTGCAGTTCATTGTCACTAGATGTAATTTGCTGCTTTTCCAGTCTGTCAGGCTTGTTGTGCATATATACTGCTGTTTTTTGTTTTGACAACCTAGTTTCCTCTGGGTAGAAGCAGCACTGGTATGCAATTCTGGCTGCAGTAGTGACTTACTTTATCTGTGGCTTCATAGAAAAGTGAAGCTTATGCTAATACAGTAGATCTGTGTACCCCCAACCCCCATGGAATCTACATGGCATCTACTTGTCCAAAGGTACATAGCTTAAATCTCCTAAAACTCTTGGGCTAGGAAGCATGGAGATAACATGGAGCAGATTCTCTGTTCTGCTTTGCCTTCAGTAGGGTACAAGGTTGGTTTTGGATATTGATGCCTTTACCCACTAAACATGGTGATGGTACATTAGTTGTGCTTGTCTGTTATGAAATTACAATAAGACTATTTGAAGCTTGTGCTGTATAGGTTTGACTTTTTTGTATGCGTTACTTGAGCATTGAGAATGAAGCATGTTAGTAACATCTTAAGTTTTTGACATTCAGGTGGAAATCACTTGTTTATTTTTAAGGATTTTTGCATATAGAGATCTGCAGTTCCACTCAGGCAAATTTTTTACCAAGTATTTTCTTTTTGCTTTTAGGGTTGTTTTTTATAAATGTGGAAACAAATTGCTTATATATGTGACAACACTTCATGTGTAAAATGGAATCTTTTCTGAGTTCAGGTGCTGGTTACTGAAATACATGATATCATGGTTTTCCATTTTAGCCTCATCTTTTGGGAAAATATTGTGTATTGGCAAGGACAGTGAGTAATAAGACCACCTTCTGGTAGTACCATGGACTGTTTGACTAATCATGTGGGAAGAGCCATGGATCATCAAATGCTGAATTAACATGACTGGGCTGATAGGTGTGTGTGAATGCAGGGAGCTGTGTTCCAGAACTGTCAGTAGCTTCTTATTCCCAATGCTAAAGGTTTCAAAAGTACTCAGCTAGGGTGCTAGTGAAGTAGCTATACTTTTCTGTGAACATAAAACAAAACAGAAAAGCGCTTAGAGGTAATTTAATAGGCAAAGTGCAGTGTAAGTGGGGTTTTATTAGCATTTAGTGGAGTACTGATAGTACAGTATTATCTGGGTTCTAAACGTATGCAGTGCTAAATTGAAAGTTTTGTACTCTCTGGTATTCTTACACCCAAGGTATGCTTCAGATGTTAGTCCTGTGCAGATATGAGCAGTCCTTCTGTGTGTCTGCCTGCTCACGGTGCCCAAGTGGGCCAAATCATGGTAGGGAAGGAGTTTTGGGGCATCAGTGGGCTCTGGGCATGAGCTGCCATTTGTCCATTTATCAGCCAATCTCTGGAGGGAGACTGAGTGAAGGGAAGGTGTCTGTCTGCATGTCCTGAGGCAGGAGTGGGATGAAAGGGTAGTGTTGGACTAGGTAGATGGTCCAATATGTCAGAGCTACCTGAAAGGATGGTGTAGCCTAAGTGGGGGTTGGTCTGTTCTTCTGGTAACAAGGTACAGGACAAGAGGAAATTGCCTCAAGTTGAACATTTAGTTTGGATATTATAAGCATGTTCCACAAAAGGTTTGTGCAGCCCTGGCACAGGCTGCACATGGCAGTGGTGGAGCCATCATCACTACAGAGATTTGTAAGACTTTGGATGTGACACTTGCAGACATGCTTTACCATTGGGCATGGCAGTTCTGAGGGAACTCTTAGTCTTGGTGATCTTAAAGGTTCTTGCTAACCTAAGCAATTTGATGATTCTAAGATGTTTTGTAATGAGATGAAGATGCTGATGCAGCCCTGATCACCTTCCATAGTGAAAGGAGTCTGTCATGGGGTTATTTTTTTAAAGGAGCAAGGGAAGTTGAAGAACTGGCAGAGAAATAGGAGGAAAGAGCCATAGAAATCCTCAGAAATTATGTAAAACCTTTGTTCAAAGACTTTTTGAATATCTGTAATATTTGATGCTTCCTGTTTTGCTCCTAGTACTATGAAAGATGTTAGGGGACTATCCGTTGTTAATTCCAATAAAAATGATGTTGTACTGGTTTCTAGAGCATGCTTTGAAAGCCATTCCTTCAATGCTACAATTTTGTTGAAGGAGTTAATGTCACTTAGAGTAACTAGGTAAAATGCTTTGGAATGATCTCCCAAATAATGGGCTTTATGTTGAGCTTGAAATTTTGTATTTTAAAAATGAAACCAATTTTGAAAACTGTCCATTTCAATTTTTCAGTATATGGAAAATATAACTGTAGTAATTGTTACACTGTCCCTAAAGATATTAGTGCTTGGGATATGAACTTTCAGGAATCTTACTTGTAAATGAACTATTTTGAATTAACTGTATTTGATAGTATCTGTGTGAAACTCTATGCCCGCATGTAAGTAACAGAAGATTATTGCATTGAGTGTGTATCATTGACAGTAAAGAAAAAAATCTCCTAGCTGATGCTTAAAACATTTGGATCAAACTTAAGAGACTAAAGTGTTCAGTATGTGATTTTTGTTTGATCAGTGTAATCTGATTTCAGAGATCTGCAGATGGAACAAGTCCGGAAGATGGAGATGGTAAGAGATTTTATTGTAAAATCTAAAGCCATGAATGTGTCTCCTGTTGGGATGTTTTGCATTCTCCCTAAGAATTTTTTTTAAATACAGAATCTGATCGGGAGGATGGAAGCTACTGTCCACCTGTAAAACGTGAGAGAACTTCATCTTTGACTCAGTTCCCTCCTTCTCAGTCAGGTAAATGTTGCTACAATATTATATATGAGGGATGGTTTTCCTTCATAGATATTCTTTTTCCAGTCATGTAAGCAGTCTTATTACTGTCTGCTGTGCTTTGAATTAAGACCACAGCAAACATGTACTCATGTTAGCAAATTTGGTAAAGCCCAAAGGACTTGATAGATTTTAAAATGTTTTCTATCTGTAAGTTTGTGTATTTGTGGTTTTAGCTTTACTCTTGTGCTATTAAATTGCAGAATTAACCGGAAACCTTCCTGATTTGTTGTGATCAGGTTGCTTCTTTCCAGATTTTTTTATAAGTGCTACCTTTTTATTAGTTACTCTGCTGCCAGGGAAATTTTTCAAGTCTCAGCTCGCATTTTAGTCCTTTTCTCTTCTCCCATTTCTTTTAAAATGGGGTTGATTCAGTGCATTTCTTAAACACCTGACATACATAAGAGGGAATGACCACAGCCTGTGTGTGTGCACAGTCAGGACAGTGAAATCACCGGGGTAAATTCATGCAGTTCACTTGCACGGGAATGGTCATGTTTGATATTTGTTCGCTCACTGTAACAGTCTTGATTTGTGCTGTCTCTCCTCACAGATCATATGAAGGTTTTAGCTTTGGTTTTAGGTTATTTTATTTAAGATATGTCAGTATCTGAGGCAGATTTTAAGACTGCTACTTTATTTCTGCCATCTTAAGTTGAAATGAAGGAGATGAAAAACCTTGAAGGAGAGAACAGTAAAAAGAAATTCCTCTCATATGCAGCACATTCTGTAGATGTGACTAAAAGGTGAAAGCCTAGTAGTTATGATTTTGATTTTAAAGAAATTACTATGAAATCCAAAATGTAGTTGCTGATACTTTTTGGACACAGCATTCTAAGTTCATACACCAGTGGTAGTCAGGGGAAGAAGCCCTTCTCTTTCAGATCCCAGTTCTCTGGTGTGCAGCTCAGTGGGTCTCCAGATACCATGCTGTGAGTTGAGTGACCAGCATTGCTGCTGTCTGCTTGCCAACCACTCTTAGTAAAGAAATGCACAAAAATAATGAATATGGGGTTTTGTAGATCTTAGAATAACAGTATGTGTATACCTAGGTTCCCCATAATCTCTAACACTTCCATTCCACAATGTCTTTGTCTTATAAGATTAGAATCTCTCTGCTAACGTCTGTTAAGAAGTAGAGGAAAACAATTTACTCAACTCTTTCATGGTTAAATATTGGATGCTCCAGGAGTCCAGTATCCTTTCGCAAGCCTCTGCTTAGCTAATGTATTTTGAGAGGATGTGGTAATTTATTCCCTGATGCCTTTGTTCTCTTCTGATGTGTATTGTTGTCAGTGACAAATTTGATTTGAATTGCAACTTCCATAAAGACCTCTTTGACTATTGTTGACGTTACTCAATGGCTTTGGTTTCCATAACATCTTTTACTTTCCCACCTTCTTTTTTTTCTTGTGGGGTTATGTTTCTCTCAAGAATAGAGAAATTTTACTTACATTAAAACTGTCATGTTTAAGCTTAAGGCAGACAATAATAAAAAGAGAGAAGGTGGAATTAAAGGAAATATAAAAAAATATTTAAGAGTTAATTCTAAAAGGCAAATGCCACATCTCAGTACAGTGGTGTTCAGCAATGAACTTAATTTCTCTTTTCAACATACTTAAGCTTTTTCTATAGACTTATAAAAGCTGAAAGAGGCAATAAATGCTGTTATGCTTCTTCGTGCAAAATGATCTGTTAGAGAAATCTGTCTCTTTCTCTGATTGTCCTATTTCATAAAGTGGATTGTGATTTGTATAACAACAGAAGTACTAGAATTGCTAGAGAGGCCATCAACCAAACTCCCTATTGCTTTCTTCTTTAGATCCCAGCAAAGGGTGGAAAAGAAACGCTGTTCTTTGCATATTTTTTCCAACATTTTTTCCATTTTCTTGACTATTATGCTGCTGAGGTGACATCTGACAGTACTCTGATGTGCTGTCCTCTGTTTCTGTAGGAGTTTTGTCTTTGCAGGGTACTTCACACCTAAGTTGTCTCTTGGTGCAGTTTGGTCCATCAGAGCCCAGATGTTCGCTCGTACTCTCTAGCAGGCATTCTGCTCTCTCTGCAGGAGCCTTTTGAAATGGTACTATATATTTTGCAATGCTATTATATATTCTAACACCATTTCTAATTCCTAATTCAGATACAATTCAGATTGGGAATCCTGTATTTGTACAGGATTCAGAAAAAATGAAATCTTTTTTTTCTCTGTTTCAGGAGACACTGAGAGGATTTTATGGACAATGGCTTGTTTACTACTTCGACTGTAATACTGTTTTAGTTTAGAAAAAATAAAACCAAAATAAAACAAATTACTAGAAAAGTTACTTTCAGTTTGAAGTGTGGGAACAGGTTTATTGTAAAGAACAGCATACACAACTTCCTTTTTTTTCTTTTTCCATGACTGCAGTAACAAAGAACAATGTCTTTATGCCATCAAGCTTCTGTGAGCCCTCTACAGGCAATTCTGATTCAGAACCAGGTGAGCTTCCTAATTTTTCTCCTCTTTTCTTGAACTGTTGTTAATTTGTTGTGATCCAAAGTACTCTGATGCTTCAGAAGTAAGACCCTCTCTGTGAGAATGGAAGTGATGATGGTTCTGATCTTAAAGCTGTTCTCTTGCTTACTTCGTTATTTGACTTCACCATTGCTGGAGGTAATTAAAATAATATCAAAATTTTAAATGTGTTTGGAGTGATGGTAGAATACTGCAGTCTGACCTTTTCTTGCTAGCCTCACGATAAAACCTATGGGAAATTGTCATTTATCTACTTTAAAAAAAATGTCTAAAACTGTTCTTTTATATTGGAAAGCAAAACAACCATAAGGTGTGGTCATGATTGTGTTCAGCTATGACCTGTGAACCCTGTGTGGCAGAACTATTGATTTTGTTAGTTCTGATTTGGTTGTGTTGGTATCGCTGTAGTGTACATCAGTATTGTATGCTTATAACCAAGCACAGTGAGGCTGTAAGATGCTGAGTTGTCTTATTCTGAGTACAGGTATTAGGCCTCTAAAAGGAAAGAAGTATAGTTATTCATTGTAAGTTCTTAGGAGCTTTATTTTTTTTTTAATAGCTGTAGATTTATAATATTTTTTTTTGAGATTTTTGATACTTAATTTAAAGACCATAATTGTAGTGAGTGTGACCAAAGGAATTTCTCTTATCTTCATACTACAAAAGCACAAATAAAACCTTTTTATTACAAGAAACTAACATTAAGCAATTACGTTTAACTTAATTTATGATAATTAGCAATTAGGTACTTGTTAGCAGCTGTCACGTTCAGTCATAATTCTGATTGTTCTTTCTTTAAAGAACAATCTCACTTAAAACCTTTATCTATATTAAGTCCTTCACAGAAGGAACCCCATTTCTCTGGTGAAAACAATCTTTTTCCTGCTTCCTAAAAAAAAATGGAACTTTTTCCTTGTGATACCATGTGTTTATCAGTGATGTATATTTGCTGTGATGATCACTGGAAATTCAGATTTCTTTCAGAAGAAAAGAGTCTGTTCTTTGGAAATCTAATAACTTTGTATATTTATAGAACTTGTGGGGCGTTACAGTGGGGAAAACATGAGGAATTTTCTGACTGAATGGATATTTCTTATATATTTCTTATATGTTACAGCTTTGTCCTTATAATTTTGTATTTCACTTCCAGAGGAAAAGAGCAGTGGATTCCGGCTGAAGCCACCAATACTTATCCATGGTCAGGCACCTAGTGCAGGTGAGTTCACTGGTTATTGCAACAGTACAAAAAAATCAGCTCAAGCATTTTATTTAGTTAGTATTTTCATCAATCGGCTATTGTAAATAGAACATGGCAATACCTCTGTGTCTGCAGAAACAAAAATCGTGTCTTCTCTGGGGTGGTTGTGCCCATATCCACTGTGTAACGCTTGTAGACGTGCCTGTGTTTTGCATTGGCTCTGCTGTGCATGTCTGAAGTGCATCTCCCAGCTGTTGTTACTTAGCAAGCTTCTGTTTGTGCTTGGAGTAATCCTACAGACAGTGAATTTGATTCCAGGCAGGGCAGTTGGAAGTTTCAGACAATGCCCACTTCTTCTCCCTTGCTTTTGGTGGCAATGTGGGTGGTGGGTCCTTGATCATGCCTGTTCTGCACTACAGGTTGGCTATGACTGTTTCCTGTTTGCTGATGTAGACCCAGCCAATATCAGAAAGATATTAGTATTACAGCTTCTTAGGAATCTGAGGGGGGAAAAAACCAAGCTCAAAAGTATTTAGGTAAGGAAAGCTGTTACTGCATAACTATATGGAAACTTCATTTCACTTGCAGGAAGAGTAGTAAATTTAAGGAAGGAGCAAGTTGTTTTGAATTTACGAATTTTTCAGCTTAGGACAGCTTTATAATCTGATGTCATACCCTTTGAATATGGGTGACCTGAAAGCTAATTGCTATGGAGCTAATTGCTATGAGTGAGTTCTGTTGCAGCATTTTATTGGATCAAGAGTTCATCTTTTTTCACTTGAGGAAATGAAACCTTCTGGGCATGCCATAACCTTCTAGAGTTGACATTACAATGATTGGTTTTTTATTAGTTTAAGGTCAATTAGCTTTTCGAATCATATCAGAATTAGAGTTGTAGTGCTGTGCATCTTACTGTAACAACCAAAGAGGCCAGGTTAATTCAAAAAGCAAAAAAATTGTTAAATGACACAACACAGCTATTACAGTACCAATATGTTTGATTGTATGGATAAAAAAATATTTTAATAATATCTGGAAATTACTTTATTGGAAGGAGAAAAGAAGACTTGGAATGTGTAGTTGAATAAAATATCAGTGTATAAAGAGGATTACTGGTGTACTGTTCATTTCTCTTACATATTGGTGCTTTTATTTCTGGGTCAGTAGTAAACTTTTGTTCTGTGCTTTCCTGGATAGGATAGACAATATATTTTGAAGTGTCTTTTTAAGCTAGGAAATAGTCTTTCTATTTGGGACTAACTCTCTTTTGATGCTGAGTAAGGAGGGATGGCAAAAAAGTGAGTAGAAGCTTTTCTAGTGTCTGTTCTTTTCATTGTGTGTTCTGTTGGAAGCAGTTAGAGAAGATTAGATGAAGCTGATTTTTTCCAACTTTAAAGCTTTATATTTCTTGAAAAAACTTTGCACTTGCAGGTCTCCCTAGCCAGAAACCGAAGGAACAGCAGCGAAGTGTGCTCCGTCCAGCAGTATTACAGGCACCACAGCCAAAAGCTTTCTCACAGATGGGTAAATAATGCTTTTGCATTCTAAATACACTGGAAAGAGAACAAAAAAACCCGAATTAGTTTAGTGTGATGATACAGTTTTACTGAACACCTACCTTGGTTTTTCTAGTTTTCTCCTTTCAGAAAAGAAACATTTTAAATGGTAAGTGTATCTGTATTACATAAAGGATAAAGTAGTGGAACCTTCAGGTCTTACATAGGATGACTGTCTGATGTTGTCAGGCCTCTAACTTTGGCCTAGTCCATGCTTGAGTTTTGGAATAAAAGACTTTTAAGAGTGTGGTATAGCAATCAAGCTCAAATGACAGCATAGACCATGGTATAATAAGCTATCACTGGTAACTGATCGACAGTAAAGTACCTAAAATCAGTGAGAGGTGCCTCTGGGCTTGGGGACCATTTTGGAGTTGTGACTTTGAAGTTCAATTTTAATTCTGAACATAGAAATTTAATTCTTAAGTTTGGTAGTTCATATAATGTTTATTGTATTATGGAATTAAGGAATTTGATATAGCTGATGACATGACTAAAGTGTGGAAATTAATGCAAAAAGCTGTTTAAAGTATCCCTGTCTCCTAAACCCCATGTTTCCCCAGCCTGATGCCATTTGTTATGTGGAAGTTTAGTTGAACAGAAACAGGGATAACTTCAGTTAATGCAGAATCTGGCAAAGAACCAAACATTTCTAGCTTGATTTTTTTTGCCATGCCTCCTGACACAGATTGGACTGCAGAGGACTTAGGATTGGGGTAAAAATTTTTAGTGGGAGTTCAGTGTATGAGCAGGTAGATCAGTCTGAAGACAAGCCATGCTGGCTGTGAATGGCATTAGATTGGAGCAGGATGGTTGCTTGTAGTTGTACATGTTGAAGTCCTTGTAACGTTTTTATAGATTAATTTGCTGACTTGGTTTTCTGCATTTGGAATTTTGATTCTGCTAAGAATTGCTGAATTGTGGTCCTCATGTCTCTTGCAAAATACTGTGGGAACTTTTTAGTTTACATTGCAGTGTTTAGTGGACTTAGCATGCAATTTGCATAAGAACTTTTATGACAGTCTAAATATCTAGAGAGTTCGTGTATTTTTTTATTTCTGTGTTGCAGTTCTCAGCAGTGGCACCAATGGTGTAAATATCCCTCCAGATTCTGCAGCCACATCAGAATCACCAAGTGATGCAACACTGAAAAGTACAGACTCTGAAGACAAGGTGAGTTGGAGGAGACTCAAGGTGACAGATGTAAATATTCTCTGAACAGAGTAAAAAACTAGTAGCAGCACAAGAATTCCCTACAGGAAGTGTGGACAGTGCAGGTAATGAGGGGCTGAAAAGTTTCACCTAGAGCAAAGGACTGAGTGCATCAGAAGTTATTTACTGGCTATCATGAAAGAAAGGTAATGAAATATTTACTTCCAGTTCTTGGTTGTGTGTTCAGTCCTTTCCTTCCCTGCAGATTCTGAGCTAAACCGTTTGTGTCTGAAGGTGTTGACTAATAGTATGAGAAAGGTGTTTGGGGATTTTGAGTGTGGTTGGGTTTTTTTTATAGCTTCATTAGGCAGTTGTTTGCTTTTTATTGCCATATTGAACCTAGAAATAATGTTAAGACTAGAGTATGGAACAGTTCACTTGAAATTCAATCCTGAAGATGCAAGCAGAAACACTTGCAGTGTGAATGGCTTTTTAAGGTTTAGTAAAAAGCTACTGCCACAACTAAGTATTGAGAAATAAATTGAATGCATGTACTCATGAAAACCGTGAGACATGCTTGTAACCCAGCTGTGTGTGTCATTAGGGGCACCCTTTTTCTGCTTTTAACATCCAAATGTCCTCAAGTTTTTTATAATCAACTGACCTTGGAGAAAGTTTTCTGGTGGAGGAAATCTCTTAAATCTGGTTGCTAAGAATTTCTGGTAGCTCAGTATAAATGGTATAAAGCTTCATAACTGAACATTGGCAATTTTACCAAGGGTTGTGGTGAGATATTCTATTGTCTTGGCATTTGTAGTCAATTTTGTCTCCCTGAAGCTTTCTAGCACAGCTAGAAGTCATTTGAGTTCATGCAGTAGTTGTGTGAAATGCTGGAGTCTCTTCAGAAGGCTTGGTGAAAGATTACTTCTCGAATTGTTTCATATGGGTAATTGTATGTGCAGATGTGTGGCATAGATTTGATGCACCACAGAGAAGAAGCTTCCTTGTGAGAGCAAGTATGTGTTTTTTTCAGTATTACATGAGCATGGTCTGCCTTTGTTATAGCAGATGTTAGTGATGGTCTCATTTTACTGTCAGAAAAGATTTTTCTTTGATATGTTTGTCTTATGCTTTTACAAGGTAGCAGAGTGGGAATGTTCTCAGGTGGTTGTCATACCCTGAGCAGCTCTGTGGCAATTTCTACCAATCTAGTCTCTGTCTTGAAAATCCCTAGGAAACTATAGGAGCCCTAAGCAGCATTGTTCTCAGGTGGGTACAAGCTGCTGCAGCCTTTGATCCAACCTTCCTCAACTGGTAGGAGAGTCTGGTGGCTGAAAGTCATCAGGTGTGCAAGGAAACTTGACAACCCTCAGCCTTTCTAGTAGCGAGGAGATGCTGATCCTTATCCAAAAGGAAGAGGACATGTTAAGGAAATCCTAGGCTAATGATTTTTCCTTATGTCCAACAGAATGCTCCTTTACCCTATGTATCATTCAGTGGTGAACAGTTGCTCTCAGTGAGCAATACTGGCCCACTTTTAATTGCAAGCAGAAAAGCAATGTCTTTGAAATGCCACAATTAGAATCTGAAGGCAAATGATACAGATAGGTTATGCAAAGGTTACAGCTAGGTTGTCCTTTTAAACATAAAATGGGATTCATGAATCTTGGACCCTAATCTAGTGTTGTTTTCCTACTGCCTTTTTGATCTATGTGATAATGTGCGGGAAGTGCCATGGCTGGCACATGGAGGCAACAACACCCTGCATGAGACACTAACAGAAGGGATTGCAAATCTGTGTTCAGTGATGGTTCTGTAACCTCATTGAGATCATGGATACAGGAGGCTCACTCGGGCAACTGGAGTGCTGCATTAGATACCTAAGGGCTTTTTAAGAAATAAAGCAGGGAAGACAGGGATAGGTTCCTATTGGGAGATCAAAATCATGAGAGATAGGGCAACTGAGAGACTTTTTAAAGGATGATTTATTGCCTCATGGTGTCAGTCTCATGGAAGGGTGAGACCTTAAAGGTGTTACATTTAATGCCATAATATCAGAAGCTGCCTGATTGGTAATTACAGTATCTTATATTAGTTTTTAGCCAATCACATACTTCTATGAAACTTGGTAGCATCTTTTCACACCAGTCAGTAATTGCTTTACTTTTTGTGGCTTTGCCACAATGCATCATTTTTTTAACCAATCATATAACACTTCACAAACCTACATTGATACATCTTAAGCTTCTTACTGACTTTATAGCAGTTTCTATTGCTAAACTTGAAAATTTTTTTACCCTCTTAACATATTGCTTTGCTTACATAATGCATATCTTTGCTTGAAACATATTTCTACTTAAATTACAAACTTACATTCTTGTTTTATGTCTGCTTCACTTTCAGTATTCTAATTCTCCAAGGTCTTAGGTCAAACCCATTTCTGTCTCTGAACCTGTATGCACAAGGCCCTTAAGAGCTCTCTGTACTTGCAATTCCCACATCTTCCTCTCTTTGTTGAACCAGGAATAGTCCTATGATAGCTTTGCCAATCATTTGCTGTATACACTGAAGCAGACAAGGCACCATTATCAATACAACTATTATGACAAGCAGTATATATAGAACAAATTTTAGAAGTTCTTTAAACCAAGGTGCGGAATTCCATCCATTAAACAAGTAATCTAACCAAGATCCATGGTTAACCTTCATTTTGGACTCTCCTCCTTTTAATTGATGTATGCTTTTATGGATGGATTCTGAATTATGAGATAGTCATACAACACATTCCATTAAAGTCTTTCCACCTGTGTCCATGTGCTAATAAGAGAAAATCAATTGCAGCTCTGTTTGCAAAGTTGCATGTCTCACATCTTTGATAGCTAACAGAGCACTCAATGCAAAAGAAGTAGCACTGGTTTGCTTATTTAGCCAACAGCCCAATTTATCCAATTGCTTTAATGCTACTGCAGAGGCAAGTTGAGGTAAAAATTCAGATACTGAAAGTCTTTTTCCAAAACCTCAAGGTTCAGAGTCCTCTTGATGTTCTCATTCATACTGATGAAGAAACCTTTTTCCTGTACATCTATTTTCAGTGATCATTTTCATACTCTGTTAGCAAAGTAAGCCTCCCCAAGCTACATGGACCACCTGTGATCTGTGATGAAATGGCAGGCCAAGCTCTATCTCCACAAATAAAAGATATCCCTTGCGACAACTGTGAAGATGTGTCAACAGACCATGCAAGAGTTGGAGAAGTACAGTTATACCAAGAAGTCTGGTTTCCATACACTTGGTGATGGGAGGAAACATCTTTGATCAGCAATGACTCTTTCCCTGTATATCTGAATTTAACACGAAAATTCAATTTTACTGAGCCAAGGAGATCTATCTCCTGAGGCTCTGAGGATGCCTGGGGAAGGTCTCCTGCCCAGTGATTCCAGGCATCTGTAGGGGTGTGATCCCAATCCCACATGGCTAGCACTTTTACTTCCTAAAGCATGAATTATCTTCTCCTTTATTGGCCATGCATCTGCAGGCAGCCCCACTAAACAAGTGGAAAAGGAATTTTCTGGCGTTCTGGTGGCTAAACACATAGTGTCCAAGCCTGATGCATTTGCTAAAGTCACCCAAATATTTGTTTGAGGCTGATTAATGGGCAAGGTTGCACTACTAAAAGCAAGCACAACAATAAAGAAGTGTAAGCCTAATATTTGACTTAATTCCATGCTTCTTTCTTATCTCTAGCAAATCTTTTAGCACATTCCTTTTTTGTTTTTTCCCAAACTTGCTCTGGGACAGACCAAAGATAAGGCACTAAGTTATTTCGTTTGCATTTAACTTTACAAATTTGAATATTTCCTGATTCTTTCAGAAATTATTTTCTGCATTCCTCTCTAAAAGTGGAGATATGGGGGCTATTTCTTTCTTCATGACCTACTACAACCAAAAATTCAATGACTCTACCTTGATTGTGACTCTTAAATATAACACGATATACACCAGGCTTTTGCTAAAGAAGCTCCATGATACCAGTGATTCTCACACTTCTTACATTGATATAAACCTCAAGGTTCACAGTTTTTGCAGATGGGGCAAAATTCTCATGTCTGCGTGCTTATTTCTCTGTTTGTGGAGTTGCCAGCATGTTTCTGCATGTGATATGGCTTCACATTCTTTGCTGGAGTCTACTTGGATCCTGTTTCTGTGGAAGCATAAGTATACCCTTTACCCAGGTTATTATAGAAAACAGACCCTCAGTTTATCCTGTTTCTGGGTTTCTAATCAAAACTAAAGAATTTTCTTTCAACTTTGCCTTTGTGCTATTAGAAAAATGCCTAAAAATTGGCGGATTTGGCTCTGCAAAGGAACTGTTTAAAAAAATTAAAGTCATACAAAGCTTTATTTAACCGCATGTGGGGATTTGCTCTCTGTTTATCTAGTAGAAATTTCAAAGTATGATGTATTCTTTCAATAATAGCTTGACTCGTGGGAGAGTGGGGAATACCAAAAATGTGGCAAGCACCTCAGTCCATTAAAAAAGTGGCTAATTTTTGAGCTGTATTGTATTGTTTTGATTTCCTAAGGTACTCCTAACAAAGCAAATGCTTGTAAAAAATGTTGACAAGCATGATTAGCTGTTTCTCCTGTGTGTGAGGAGGCAAAAACTGCACCTGAAAAAGTGTCTATTGATACATAGATATTTTTAAATTTCCCAAAAGTTGGATATTTGGTAATGTTTGCCATAACTGCAGACTTTGCAACCCTCATGGGTTGACAGCTCCTGTGGATATAGGAGGTTGCACAAGTTGACAGTCAGGACAAGCATCTGTAATTGCTTTTGCTTGATCCTTGGAGATGCGAAACATTCACATAAGTGCTTGTGTATTTTGATGAAAAAAGACACGACTTAATTTAGCTTGTCAGAAATGTTAGGCAAGGTACTTGCAACAGTCATTGTCAATTTATCTGCTGTTGCGTTTCTTTCTGCTAAGAATCCTGGAAGTGAGGAATGTGCTCTAATATGGGAAACAAAATACTTGTTAGTTCTCTGTTGTATAATTCTGTAAAGACATGTAAGATTATCATATCCGGTAATCATAGCAGATTATCATTACTAACATATTTTAAAACTGATTCTTCTGTTCTTTTAACAGTATTAGCAACATAAACAGAATCTGTAATTACTTGGAAAGTGGATAGAACAAGCAACTAAATGATCTAGCAATGCAATTTTTAAGTCTTCTGAATTTTGTAAAGCCCAATCAAAATACTATTTTTTCAAGGGAAAATAAATCACTGTAAACTCTTGGCCTGCTATAGTTAGCAGTCTTGCTCTAGCTCTGATTATGATCTGAGTAAGCATTTCTAGAATTGTCTTTGGGGGCCTGTAAGGCAAAAAAATCCGCTCTGTTATCAGCAAAAGGTCTTTTTCAGAAATTTCCCGTTGAAAAATGGGACCATACAGCTGCAATTGTTCTCTTAATAGCCATAGAAAAAAAGATTTTGAAAAAATACATCTGTGTGCTTGTCTATGTTGAAGAGCTTCAGTGATTTTTTTTTTTTTTTCAAGAGCATTTTGAGCTTCAGTCGTAAAAGTTCTAGGAACTTTAATATTGTAGTATCCTATTAACAAATCAAAAAGTGGTACAAGTTCATCATTAGTAATTCCCAAAACAGGTCTAATCCACTTAATTTCTCCCAAAAGTTGTTGTAAGTTTTGGAAAGTGGTAACACTAGTACGAAGTTGTATTTTTTGTGGCTTAATGGATTGTTCTGATATTAGCCATCCTAAATACTTCCATGGTGAGGTTTCTTATATTTTTGATGTAGAAATTTCTAGTCCAGCCTTCTGAACTTCTGTAATAACACAGTCACAAGTTTCTTCCATCTCTTTTTGTGTCGGTGCTGCAATTAAGAAGTCATCCATGTAATGTAAGGTCATTGCTTGAGGATATTTCTGTCTGGCATTCTGTTAACATAACCTTGGAAAATTCTCAGGTTGCTGAGTTGCTGCTGTCTGTGTTGTCGCACAGTGGTGCTGCGTGCCCATTTTTGAGTTTCTCAACAACAGCTTTCTGCAGGCTCTGGACAGTTTTTTATTAAGTGTCCAGGCTTTCCACACAAGTAACATAATCCTTTAAAGGTTTCAGCTTGCATCAGTGCCAGAGAACTATTCTGCTGTGATATTAAATGTAGGGCAGAGAGGGTTTTAACTAGTCTTTGATTCATAACTTCAACTTGCGCAGTGAAAGCTCTTTCAATTCTCTCTCTGAAGGTATCTGCTTGTATTGTAGCAATATGCTGCGGCCTATAGATTTTACTGCAGGCTTCTATCATTTGAGGCAGGTCTGGCTGTAAGTCAGGCAAGGCTTGAATAATCTGTTTATACTACTCACTAGCATCTGCAAAAGCAAGATTACAGAGCGCATGCAGACATGCCATGGCATTGTCACACTGTTGACCTATCATTTGTGTTAGGCAATCTATAAAAGTTGTAAAAGGCTCTGATACTGCTTGCCTTATTTGTGTATGAACTCCTTCAGGGCTCCCTGCTGGCTGAACTTGCAAGAGAGCTTTACGTGCTGCATCTTTAATATCACTGAGCACTGCTCTGGTTAAATCAACTGCCTGATCTTCAGCTCTGTCATGTGGAGGGTCCCCAGCTAAACTTACAACTGTAAGAGCTGCTTTGAGACCTCCTGCATATTTTTTCTATTAATTTGTCAAGAAGTCTTTGCCATTTTAATTTCTACAAAACACACTGTGAATCCATTAAAATCATGGATGAAACATAACGACAGTCAAAAGGTGTTAAATAAACTATTATAAATACTTTTCAGCAATTGTTTAAAGTAAGGCAAGCCCAGACCACTGTCTTTAATAGCTTTTCTTAAGTCTTTGATTTCATCATGTCCCATCTGGGGTTTGCATTCTGTCTCCCGTTCCTTATTGGCAAAGATAAAGTCGCTCATGTGCTAATTCAAGGTCACCTTCTTTGATCGCTTTATGCCTGATATCAACCCAATCTGTCAACTTCAAGTTGTTTTTTGGAGACTCTTAATTTTACAGGAGCTGGGGGTCTCTGGGGTTAGGAGAAAAAACAACTCAGTCTCTAGTTTTAAATCTGTCTCCTCTTCGGAAGTAGAATCACTGTCTTGCTATTGCATACCCACAACAGATTTATAGTTTTCAATTTTCTTTTCACTTTTCCCTACATTAGCAGTTTTAGAAGCATCTAAAGGTAACACAGACGCGGTAGAGGAACAGCAGAATCCAAAGACTGAACGCGGAGAGAAGCTAAGGGATGGATTGCAGGCAGACTAGGTTATTTACTGAAAATGTCAGCGAGTATTGGAGTTATTGGAAGCAGTTTAGCAGCCATAAGATCCCTACAGGTAGTCACATCGTAGAGTCTTACTGCAACAGAGTCCCAAAGAGACATGGTAAAAGCAGACACAAGGTCTGTGTCTGCAAAATTTTTCTGTCCCCAGCGTAAAAGGTCTTTATACTGTTGCTTAGGCACAGCATGAGAATTAGCTCTTATCAGAGCTTCTAAATGAATATAAATATCTCTCTATTCCTTGGACATTTCTTGCCCCATGTTCCCTGCAGCTCACCTGTAATCTCGTCACAGGTCCTCTCTAGATGGACTCCAGCCAGGCAGGACCAGCTGGCTGGTTTTCATTTTCTTTAAACAGCCGATAGAATCTGTTCCTCCTTCATTTCAGGAGCCATTAAATCTGTGGATTTTCTACTTCATTCCTGCAGCCTCTAAATTAGGCATCTGGGGCTTCCTAATTTGCTCAATAAGATCGATCGTTCCTCACACCGTGGAGCACTAATTATTGGGAGGTCAAAATCTTGAGAGATGGGGCAACTGAGAGACTTTTTAAAGGATGATTTATTGCCTCATGTCAGTCTCATAGGAGGGTGAGACATTAAAGGTGTTACATTTAATGCCATAATATCAGAAGCTGCCTGATTCGTAATTACGATATCTAATATTAGTTTTTAGCCAATCACATACTTCTATGAAACTTGATAGTATCTTTTCACACCAGTCAGTAATTGCTTTACTTTTTGTGGCTTTGCCACAATGCGTCATTTTTTTAACCAATCATATAACACTTCACAAACCTACATTGATACCTCTTAAGCTTCTAATTGACTTTATAGCAGTTTCTATTGCTAAACTTGAAAATTTTTTACCCTTGTACTTAACATATTGCTTTGCTTAGGTTTGTACAGGTTCCGCCATGCTAAAAGAAGCTGTTTGAATACAGAGGCTTTGTTTTGGGAAGGCACTGAATTGGTCAAGGCTTTGTAGATTAAGGTCAGAGGGGAAGCCAACAAGAGGGAGATTAAAGTGAACCTTCACCAGACTTGGACTGATGAAGTAGAGGAAGTAATGCCCTTGACAAACTAGAAGCTTCACAATTACAGGCCTGTTTCTAAAGGAGAACTTTAGTACTTGGACACCTGATAAAATGGCAACATGTCCTGGTAGAAATCCTCCAGAATGCTCCTGGAGATTTTAGAAGTAAGTTCATAGGAATATTTGCATATGCTGAGTAAGTTGACATGGGAGGTATTTATCTGTACATGGTATTCAGAGCAAAGAACTGACTAGAAATGAAAAGATTGAGAGTAGCTGTCATTGCAGCATCAATGAGATAGAGTTTGAGATCCTGAGGGAGCTAATAATTAGAAGAATAAAGATCCAGTCTTCAGGAGAGAAGGCTTCTGGTTTTTCATTGAGCTGGTTGGTAGCATTCTGAAGGACAGTAGAACTCATGAGGGCTAATTACCTCCATGGACAACCACCTTAGAGAATGAATAATTTATCCTGAAGTGCATGAAATTGTGTAGATGTGGCAGGAGGCCAGCATGTATGGAATGGGAGCTTCTTAAATCCAGAAAGTCTGCATCTAACTCATGAAAGCCACCCGAGCTTTCAAGACACCCAAGAAGTATACAGAAGGATTGCCTGGATGTGTGGGAGAGCTGGGAAAGCCTAAATTTGTCTGGAGTTGGAAATGACCAAGAATGAAAAGCTGCAAGCAAGGCCTCCACTGCTATTGGCAGCAAAGGTAAAATGAAGGAAAATTGTAGGTCTTCTGCAAAATGTTGAAGGGAGTCTAGTGGTGAAAAAAATGAATGCCTTTGTCTTGTTTTCTACTGAAGAGGTCTGCTTTCAGGTCTGCCAAGTCCCTTTTTTTAGGGGAAGCTTGAGGGAGGGAATTATTACAATAAATTTACTTAAGGACTGTTTTAGATAGTTGAACATATGCAGGTCTATGGGACCAGGCAGGAAGTATGCATGGGTGCTGAGGGAGAGTCATGGTTTAACCCCAGCTGGCAACTAAGTATCATGGCAGCACTTCACTCCCTCCACTCAGGTGGGATGGGGAGAAGAGTCAGGAAAAGAGTAAAGCTAGTGGATTGAGATAAGAAGAGTTACTTAAGTATTGAAACAGAGTAAAGTATAATAATAACAATTGTAACGAAAAGGAGAGAGGGACAGATAAACAAAACACAAAGAAAATAAATGATGCCCAGTGTAAGTGCTCAGCACCCACTGATCTGTATCCAGCCTGTCTCCCAGCAAAAATCAGCCCCTCACCAGCAGCTCCCTCAGTTTACACACTAGGCAGGATGTTTTGTGGTGTGGAATATCCTTCTGACCAGTTCAGGTCAGCTGTCCCAGCCATGCTCCCCCCCAGCTTCTTTGTGCAGCTCCTCACTGGCACAGCATGAGACACTGAGAAGTCTTTGACTTGCGATGAGCACAAGAAAATATCAGTGTGTGATCAAGATTATTCTCATCCTGGATCCAAAATACGTTGTTGTACTGGGAAGAAAATGAACTCAGGGAGCTGGGGGGTGCTAGTGTGTGACCACTACATGTCCTCAGAGAGTTGCAGTACTGTAGTGGATCCCAATTACTGGGGAAGAAGAAAGCACGGCACACATTTCCACAAGTGGCAATAAAGAGGTTCCAGGAAAATAGAAGTGGCTCAGCTCCTTCCTCCCTCTTTGTGGTGAAGGAGTCCTAGGATGAGGCACCTTAAAGGGGTTGAGAACAGCCAGTGTAGATAAAACAGAGACCAACCTGATGGGTTTTTTTATCCTCTGAGATTATTTGCTTTGCAGAGAGCCCTACTTGTTGATTTTGGCTTTAGGCAAGATCTTTGTATGGTCTGAAGTATCGTTGCCATAGCCAAAATGGAGAGAGGTGTGCTGTTTGGGTGGAATTTAAAGTGGGTGAAAAATTGGCTGAAGCAGTGAGCTTTGAGGGTAGCAGCCAGTGGTTGGAAGTCTGACAAGCATCAGTTGCTAAAGGCATTTCTTAGGACTGTTCAACATACACAAACAACCTGGCAAAGTGGAATAAATCTTAAGTTTGTGGATACTAGTACACTGTGAGAAGGGGTAATGGTCAATATGTTGGAAGGTAGGGGCTGTTCAGCAGGATCTTAGCAGGTTGGAAAAACAAGCTGAGAAAAACTACCTGATAGTCAGCAAATGTAAAATTCTGTACCTGGGGTGAGAGAACCTGTGTGTCACAAGGACTGAAGAGGGACTGGCTAGAAAGCAGCTGTGCAGACAAGTCTAGGAGATCCTGATACTGCATGAAAAGTGTTGAGACAAGTTCCCACATACAGAATTTATTAGCAGGTCTGTAGCTGATAATATTGCTTCTAAGGGTGACAGTGACTTTATTTTGGAGGAAGGGAGATCAAAAAGGGAAAGAAAAGGGAAAACTTCACATTGGCCAGCCATAAAGACTAGTAATGGGTTCCTTAGACAAGCATCTTCCCCCTGAATGTCCTCTCCAGTGGAGAGGTGATATCCCCTAATATTCTTCCCTTAGGAACTGTATGGTTTTCTTCATAATATGCTCAGACATCCTGTGGTCTTGGAGGTTTTTTTCTGCTTATGGTGCTGTTGATGCTGATGGAAGTGTGCTTTGCTGAGGGGCAGCTGCTGTGTGCGGGTCACTTCTGAGGCTTTGTATGTGCATATAGTGTTGGGTCTTCCCATCAGTGTCAAAAGCTATGCAGTGGGAAGTTAGGGCAGAAGCAGGAGGGAGTGATTCCCATGCAGGTTGCAATTGCTTTCCGACACTACTTTCGGGTTTGTAAATGCAAGGCTCTGACTATAGTGGAACAAGAACTATAGCATGGGAATAATCAGGAGAAGTGCCACCACAGCATGTGCAGGGAGAAGTCATGAAGCCACTTGTGGAAAGTAGATGGCAGAGGTGCAGAATGGAAAGTCCTTAGGAGAACAAAAAGCTCAGGAACCTTCAGGTGCTGTGCAGCAGTGATGAGCAATAGATTCAACATGAATAAGTAGTGTATCCTTTTATTGATTAAGAGGACTTATGGGCTGCTTTACTAAAACTGCAGCCATTAAGTTCAGGAAAGTGATCTTTCTCTTTTTGTGCCACTTGTGAATGGTATCAGGAATGCCATATAGTTTGGGGCTTGACAGTGCATGAAAGACACTTAAAAAGAGACTAATGGCTGGAGCACAAGATGTATGATGAGAGAATGAAAGAGCTGAGTATGTTCTGCTTGGAGTAGGGCAGAGAAATTGGATTGTTCCCCTCAGCTCTCAAGTGGTGGATGCTGGCAAGATTAGAATGAAATTGGGAAGTGTCTGTCAAACAGATTAGAAGCTGCAAATGTGGTGTGTGTGAAGGGGTTTCCAGACGGGTTTTAGGGCATAACTATTGTCCTTAGTGTAGTTGAACATTGAACCAGACTACTAAAATGTACAACTGTCACATGGATTTTTTGAAACTTGATATGAGATCTTAGGCAGCCTAATATAAATGTGAAGTTGATGCTGCTTTGAACACAGTTTGGACCAAGTAATTGTTAGAAATTCCTTTGAACCTTAACTATTCTGTGATTTGCTAAGAAAAACGCTTAACAACAGAGACATTATTTAAATGCAGAACCTGCCCTGTAGATCTGGAAGTATTACTGGTTTGTCATTGTGAATGAGTATGTAACACACCTTGTCGTAAGGTGTTTTTATTTGAAGAAGCTCAACTTCTTAGGCTATATTTTTCCATTTTTTTAGGCAGCAGAATGTCAGAAAAAGGAGTCCAACAATACTTCAGATGATGACAGCTGTGAGAAGGCTGAATTAAATGCACAGCAAGCATTTGTTTTTGGGCAGAATTTAAGAGATAGAGTTAAGGTAAACACACATTCGTTCTCTTGACTAAGAGTTTATGAAGTACTGTGAAGCTACTGTATGAAAAGGTTAATGCTTTTTATATATATATGTAAAATTAAAAGCTATGAACTCGGAGTTGACTGTTTAATAAAACTAGTCTTCTGAACATTTAATAAATGAATTCTATTAAGTAGCATAAGGAGCTTTTTCAAGTATAGGTACATCTACTGCAATCATGAGTAAAGGCTAAAGCTTAGTAGAACGTAGCATTTTCTCTTACCTTTTGGGTTAGAATGAAGTTGAAATGTAGTCCTGAGATGCTCCCATGCAACCAAGACTTCACAGAAAGATGGAAAAATAGGCTGAGCCTGGGCTCAAACTTGCCATAGAATAACTGAGTTGGATTGTTAGTACCTCCTGTTGAAGACAGGTTTGCTCAGCTTTCCTAGTGTAATAAAAGAAAGTGTAGTATTGGGACATAGACTTACCTTGTTTTATTGTAAAAAGCATTTGCGAAGGAAACTTTAGGAAAAATGAGTTGAAACATTTGTGGTCAGAAATTAAAATTATTGATATATACTTGATTAAAGTTATTGGTATATATACACTACATATACTTGATTAAAATTATTGATATATACTTGATTAAAGTTATTGGTATATATACACTACATATACTTGATTAAAATTATTGATATATACTTGTTCTTTGTCTAGCTAGGAGATGAAAGCGATGAAACTGCTAATGTGCAAAATGCTGGCCTTCTGACAGCAGATACACCTTCTGCAACAAACTATTTTCTACAGTACATCAGTTCCAGGTGAGACTACAGGGAAAGCAGTAGAACAGTCTTCCTTACTCATTATTGAAATCTTTTTATGTTTCTGCTCTTTATTGGATGCAGGGCTTAGACTGGGTCAGTGGGGATCCAGACTTCTGAAGAATGAGATGGCAGTCTTCAGGTCTGGGGGAATCCTCAATCATCTCATCAAGAGAGATGCATTTGATACTATTTATTTGATCACATCCTCACCAAAACTTCTTCAGAAAACCAAGAAGCGTGACATGAGAAGTCTTCTCATGAATGATTAGAACCACTGATGGACTAAATTTGAGCTACCAGTAGAATCTTGTGGAGATCTACACAATATTTGTGCTGTTCAGTAGGTTTCATATATGATACAGATCCAGAGTGGCCTGTATGAATAAGTAGGAGCCTAACTGTGGGAGGTTTTTGAGAGAGCTTCTGATGAGGTTAACAGTATCAGAAGAATGTATCAGATGCATAGGTATAGTGAGGCAGCCAGGAGAAAACTGCTAATCCTGTCTTTGTTAGTGATGAGCTCTGAGCTGACATCCTTCACTTGAGCCTAAGGTAGTGATACAGATCTGTGAAAGTGGTAGCTTGGTAGTGGTCAAAAAATGAAGGAGTGTACAGAATGAGAAAACAGGAGATACAGAGCTGTGAATTTAAGTAATAACTGGAAAAATGTGAGGGGAATTCCTTCCAAGAGTGATGAAGAAAAGCATCATCTCTGCTCCTGGAGTAAGGTGAAATTCAGATTGAGGCAATGAAATAATTGTAGGAAAAGCACCAATACATGCTTTCTTTGTCCTTATATCTGGCATTTTTAAGTGTCACCATGTTGATGTTGTTCACCATGAAGGAGGCAGTAGGTAGTTTTGCAGTCAAACTTTTGATGCTGAACTTTTCAGCACTGGGGAGGTAGAGAGCACCTTGGCTCTTGATGCCAGATCAATCTTTCCAATAGACACAGTCAGACTTGTTCAATCAGATTTGGCAGACAATAACTACTAATACTTAACTTTCAAATACTGGAATATTTTTTTCATGTTTTTCAAGTCGCATGGCATTTACTGTCATTTTATTTGAGTCTTTACTTTGGGAGGATTTATTCATGGTGGATCAATTGCCAGAAACCTAGTTTTGCACTTGTCTTAAAAAAAAATAGTGTCTATGGGGAATTGGCTCTGGTTTTCAGCTGAGATGGCAAAGCATTATGGTAATCAGCTTGTAAAACAAAACTCCTCCCTTTGTGTAACACTGTCAATTCTTTTAAAAGTGTAAATGTGCTGGGTGGTGTGGCAGATACTGGTAGGCCACACTGAGTTCCCTCTCAACATTTAGAGCTCAGAACTGTGGTATTTAATTCCATTAGTAGCTAAAGCTATCTTCTGCTAAGGATCTCCTTTGTTCTAGGAATCTTCTTAATCAGAAGTAGCAACTCTACATGTACAGTTTTGTCTGTTTGATTTTACTTGAATCATGTAGATGAGTCCCAGTTTTCCAAACTTGGTAAAATGCACGTAGGCTTGATGCAGAATGGTCTACCTTTTGTATTTTCACTTTGTGAGCAAGCTGGTTTCTTAGAAAGGTATGCCTGATGGGAAGGGACAGACACAATTACTTGTTAAGTCTTTTGAGTCTTTTATAAAGAATAAAACTCTTGTCCTTTCTAAATAGGATTTAAAATCTGTTAATAAAAATACTAATGGAAGGAAGAAGTAAAGGCTGAGATTTGATTGCGAAACTTCTTGGGAGAGGCTGTGGTATAGCAGCTAGTCTGATAAAAGGCATTACTTATCCCTGCTACCTTTACTTCAGTTGAGATATTGGAAGTGCTTTGTTTCAGTTCTTTCCCTTTCTGAGAATTGACCAAAAATGTGTAGTAGTTCGCGTCTGTGCATGTAGAATACTGTTTAAAAGAAAAAACAGTTGTATGATTAGACAATAAGCTCTCACTTAGCATTCAGCATTGCTTTGTGTGTTATTAGTTATTTGAAGGGTAAGTATTTTACAGAGACAAAATAATTTGTTGGCATTCTGAGAGAATTGTTGTTCTGTAAAGCTAGAATGTGTTCTTGTGTTAAGTTGAATTAATTTTTACCTATGTTTGTGTCAACCAGTGCCTACTTTTTTAAAGCCAGTCACAATCACTCACTTTCTGAGGAATTTTATTAGTAGAAAATAAGAGGTATTATTTGTAAAACCTGGCTTATTTATTGGGGTTTTTTTCAGTGTAGAGAACTCTACGAACAGTGCAGATGCGTCCAGCAACAAGTTTGTTTTTGGACAGAACATGAGTGAGCGAGTCCTAGTGAGTATCCATTATATATATATATATATAGTAATTTCGTGAGCAGTTTGTTGCAGATTCTCACTGGGGAATTTTGAGAGCCTTTAATTGTACTTGTCACTTGAGTATGGGGGTTTTTTTCGGTGGTTTCCTTTGATGGTAACTTACTTTGAGTGCAGCAGGGGAGGCTCATTATGAGCTATCTGCCCAGCAATACTCTCCAGGATTTCCTTGCCACACTCTCTCAATGTAAGGAGATTCAGTGTCCTCTCAGTAGTGCATGTGATTCTTGTGCCCAAGCATTTTATGGCACAGCTTATTGCTTTAAATGGCTATTGGCGTATAAGTATTAGAGGGTATTTTATGTTTGTCCTCAAAATTGAGAGCAGTGCAGTCATGTGAGTCCCCCAGGGTGGGATTTCAAACTTAGCAGTAAAGCAGATGCCTCAGGGCTGAGATATGATTCTGGAAATGCTGTTTATGATGTGCCAACCTAAGGAATAACTTCTAGTACCTCACTGTTTCCTGCTGTTTTTATTCCTGTGCTGGAACAAAATGGAAACATTTAATGCTGAGTGTTCAGACCTAACTACCAAGCAGGAGTTCAGTCAATTATGCCATGAGTAGCTCTAGCTGAAATTGACTTGCTGTGTTGAACAAAGCAAGTCAAAAAGCCTCAAAATAAGGATTGAAATTAGGTATCAGTTCAAGGGGAAATAATTTCAACTGTGTTTTATGTCACACTCCATTCAGTTCCTTGGCTGAGATAGCTGGATAACTTTAACTGTGAAAGCATGTTGTCCATAAGCTTTTTTTTTTGCCATATGATTTATAAATACTGGAGGTGCCCTCAGTACTTGGTCACTAGTCCTGTTCAGCAGAATTAGTATATGTTTCTCTCTTCTGTTTACCTCCTCTTATTTCTGTGATAGAGTCCACCAAAATCAAATGAAGGTAGTACAGAGAGTAATAAGGAGAATGCTGCTACAGAGTCTGGGTCTGAATCATCTTCTCAGGAGGCCACACCAGAAAAAGGTGAAAAACAAAATATTATATTAGGAATGGTAGTTAATAATTTTTTAAATTATTGTATTTTTCAGTATCCTGTTACTTTTCAAAAATATAAGATTTTTATGTTACCTTTAACCAAAGATACAGGCTGGGTGTGGAAGTTGCTGGTGTAGATCCTCTAATATTAAACATGTATGGGCTGCACTGTCTTTTTCATTGTCATTCTGTGATAATGGGAGTATCTTCAAGAGAATAAAATTAGAGGGAATTAACAGAACTGGTTGTAGGACTTGGTAGAGAGCACAGAAGAAATGTGGCAAACTTTTTTTTAACAATTCTGTTGTATTTCAAGTGACTGAATTTCTGAGTCAGATGTGTATTGCATTGCATAGGTGCCCCACATGTTGCCTGAACTCAGAATTGTTTGCTGGATTCTATGACTTCAAATTGTCAAGATAGTATGGAAATTCTGGGAACTATGGGTTTCCTTCAGTAAACTGCTTGCTAGCCCAAATTAAAGTGGAAAATAAATTGTTCATGTATAGGCACAGCTGTGTGGCTGACAAGAGTATTGGTACTGCTGGAGCATCTACAGATAAGCAAGTGTCTATGCAAAGGTTTTGAACTATTGTGTAGGGACAAAACTTCTTGAGAACTTGTCTCTTCTGTCCCTTATGCTTGTAAAACAACTATTGAAAGACAAGCTTTCACTTCTGCTTTAAATTTCAATCCTTTTTTACATGTTCTGTTAAGGTCTGTCTTCTGTACTTTTCAAAAGGTCTCAAAATTCTGGTGTGCTTGTGTGAGACCTTTGTACATCTTACATAATTTTATGCTAATCATTCTCAGACTCTCAAAATGTTGTTCAGCTAATAATATTTCAGAATCACTGGCAGAGTCTGCAGCAGCCTATACTAAAGCAACAGCAAGGAAGTGTTTATTAGCGAAGGTAGAAGTGATTACTGGGGAAGAAGCTGAAAGTAACGTGTTACAGGTAAGAAATGGATAGAGCAGAGGAGCTTTGAGTTTGTGGGGTTTCATAGGGATGTCCAGTGAATGCACACCGTCTGATTCCCTACAACTCAGCCTTCCTCTATATCTCTAATGTATTTTCTTGTGTTAAAATGCCAACTTTAGATATTTATATCAGATCCTTATTTATTAACTTGTTATCCATTGTTTTTTAATTTCTTCTTTCTGAATAAATTTTTCTGTATAAGCCATCCAGATGTATCTTAAGCATACTTTCCTGAATCCATCACATAGAAGCTTCTGTTTCCTAAGAGACAATTATTTGAAGAAAATTTAAATGAACTAAATATTTTTAAGTTCTTTAATCATTGTACTACTGAAGATTTTTTTTTAAACTTGAAATGGACTGTTTATGCCAACAGTCTAGTTTCTTGCAAAACAAACTATATCACAAACACTGAGGAATTTGGCTTGAGCTACTTAATTGAATTAGTGATGTTGTAGAAGGATAGTTAGTTGTGACTTAGACTCCTGATTTTAATAATGATGCATTTAACATTGTAGTTATTCGTTAACTTAAATATACTTACCAACTCCAGTATATCCTTAAGAAAAAGGGTTTTCATATAAAATGAAGTGGTATATGTATTTTTTTCCCATCTCTTTATCCTCCAATTATAGTATGTTTTTTTCCTTGAGATACTTTGTTTCTCAGCATTTGAACTGTGTTATTTTCAGGAATAGCTTTCTTTATTCTTACAGACAGGATGCTCTATTCTGACACCAAACAGTTGCACTGTCAGCATCTAATGCTTATCAGTTACACTTGTATTACCTTACAAAATGATACTCTATAATGTTTATATTCTTGGACTTCTTTTTACCAGACATGAATGGTCTTTAAATGGTTCTTCTGGTATGTCTCTGTTTCTATGTAATTCAGAAATGTCTGGAGGCTTCACATAATTGAGCAAGACACTGAAGAGATAAGAATCCTTTTTCACTAAGGAAAACCACAACTTTTGGCAGCTGTATACTTAATAGGACACTGACTTGCATGAATGTGCTATAATTTAATGGACTTCTTGCCTAACTTTAATTCTTTTTTTTCTTGTGAGATATAATGCATTAAAATTCCAAATGAGACTATGTACAGCCAGAACTATGTTAATATTGCAGAAACACATAGAGCTAGATGTTTTGGGGTGAAGAAAATGGTAAATGGAGGGAATGAAAAGGAAAGTATCTTTTCCACTTAGTGCATGCTCATCTGTGGGGAACTGGAGGTGTGATGGTTTGGGGTATAAAAGCTCAGCAGTAAAGTTGGATTAGAGAGGGCAATATAGAGTAGAGATGTTTGGCATGGAAGAAAAAGGGAGCTTGTAGGTCAAGAAGGAGTATTCCTACTGTTGAAAAAAAATACATACACCTTTTCAGTTTTATAACCTATGAACCCTGCAGGGACACAGTAAAAATACTTCACTTATTAATGACTTTGTGTGGTTCAGGCTTTGATAATGACTTGATAATGAACTAGTATGTTTGTTCATCCTTTGCTTCCTTACAGGAAGAATTTTGCTTTGCTTTCGTTATATTTGCTGGGTCTTCCCAGCAACAAATACCATCTTCAGTGGTGCAATGTGTACCTAAGGCTTTTAAAAGAATTGACTGATGTAAGACAGTCTCTTATGACATTAAGTTTCCTCTGTGAAAGTTAATATTTTACCTGAAAATTACTTGTTGTTTTGATCTTGAGCCCTCTTATTCTTTAAGAATATATAGCTTCTTTTAATAAAACCTGATGAAAACAGACAGCATATTTTGAGAAATTTATTGCAAAAAAGAGGATGACTGTTTAGGTTTCCATAGCTATAAACAATTTAAAATTCCAGTATGAAATCTGAATATTTTTTTAACCAACTGTCGGTGACTAAGAAATACATGCTTACTTCAATCAGTCACTATGCCATAAGATATTTTCTGTTACAGATTCAGTGCAAGCTGTTTGTATTTGATAAAAGCTCTCAGTCTTGGGTGGAAAGAGGTCGAGGGCTCCTGAGACTCAATGATATGGCCTCAACAGATGATGGAACATTACAGTCTCGACTGGGTAAGGGAAACCAGGGGAGATGAGATACTGGGTGACAGTCATGCTATTTCCATAAGGTTCTTCCATGACACACAGCAACATTCACTTTAGTTTGTCTTAGCTCCAGCAATGCAAAAGCAGTTTGGACCTTTTCTTTTGCTTCAGTTAGTGAATATTGCCTCCAAAGAGAGTATCTTCATACCCTTCTATTGTGGCAGATGTTCCAGTTACTTTTTCCCCTCATGAAAACAAGCCATGTTTAGTAACTAGAATATTTGCCTAGAAATTTATGGTAAGATCATTCAGATCTGGCTGTATTGGATGGGTTGCTTGTGGTGGGAGAAGTCTGTTTGAATAGTGCACGATTGTTCAGGCTGGTAGGAATGTGCATTAGCTTGAAATTATCTGCTCAGATACAACTGCTGAACTTTAATGTATTAACATATAAGACTTCAGACTAAACAGCTTTAGACATGACTCAATCTTTAATAGCCTTGTTACAGTTTAGGCCCAGCCAGCAGCCAAGCCCCTTGCAGTGTTTTGCTCACTCCCCCTCCAGCAGGATTAGGGAGAGAATTGGAAGTGTATAAAAGTTAGAAAACTCCTGGGTTAAGATAAGGACAGTTCAATAAAGAAAGCAAAAGCAGTGCATGCAAACAAAGCAAAACAAGAAATGCATTCACTGTTTCCCATGGCAGGCAGGTGTTCATCCATCTCCAGGACAGCAGGCTCCCATCACATGATAACTTGGGAGAACTGATGCCATCACTCCAAGCATCCTCTCGTCTTCCCCCTGCTTTATGTCTTGAGCATGGTGTTATATAATCTAGAATATCCCTTTGGTCAGTTTGGGTCACCTGTCCCAGCTTGTCTGCCCTTAACCTCCCACATACTCCTATCCTGCTCATCAGGGCAGTATTATAAAAAGCAGAAAAGGCCTTAGCTCTGTGCAAGGCCTGTTCAGCAATAGCAAAAACCCAAACCACAGCTCCATACCAGTGACTGGGAAGAAAGTTAACTCTACCCCAGCCAAAACCAGCACAAGCCTACATTCTTCTCATTTACAGTTGTGACAAAAGCCCAAGAGGGCTTATTTGTAGAAGGACTGAAACCTTTATACAGTAAAAAGTGTCTTGACTGTTTTGAGCTTCCTAATATCTCTTTTTCCACCTAACTGATCTTGTAACTTGGCTTTAGTGATGAGGACTCAGGGGAGTCTCAGGTTAATCTTAAATACCAAGCTCTGGGCTCAGATGCAGATCGATAAAGCCAGTGAGAAGAGTATCCGGATCACTGCCATGGATACAGAGGACCAAGGAGTTAAAGTTTTTCTTATATCAGTGAGTACTGGTTTTTGTTTATGCCTTCACCATCCTACTGAAGTTGGTGCCTAATTAAACTGTAGTTGAGGTAGCATTCCCATTTTTCTTTACATCCTACTCTGTCTTAACATCACCCCTGCCCCAAAGACAAGGCACTTGGCAGATTTGCTTGTCTAAAATGTCTTGCTAGTTGTGAACAAATGCCACATCGGAGGCTGCCCTAGGAAGCCAGGTTGTCCAAAGCAATGCCCATGGAGTCGTAAGATCTGTTCCATGCATACTGAGACTTTAACTATAGTGTTTAATGCAGATTATTTTCTGATTTAAGAAAAATGGGCATTATTTCATCGATCTTATGCAGTAGTTTAACCAAAATTAGATCTACTGGAACTTTCAGCACAGGAAAGCTGTCACTGTCTGCAGTGCGGGAGGATGATAGGTGCCTACTGAAAAGGAAACACTAAACTGTCAAGAACATCATATTGGTACTCAAGGGTTACACATTTTAGCTTTGATTTTTTTTCTTTTGAAGATTATTTTGATTAGTATTTTGATGAGCATTAAAGCAGTAACAGGACAGTGAAAGTGATTTTTGTGCTTGCTTAATGGGGAACAGTAATCTTGATCAGAATTACTAAAACACTCAGGATCTGATCATACAGTCTGCAAGAAAGAAAGGTCATTCTCTAATGCCTGCTAAAGTGCTTGCAGATTTGGAGAGGTCTGAACATGTTCTTTTGATTTATGCTGATTCTACACAAGATGTTGCAAAAGAATTAGTGTTTCTAGGGATCAGAAATTGAGAGCATCAGCAAATGGTCAGCATTCCCTGTGACATTAGGTTTGTAGGGCTGGGATCTGGAGTCCCAGAATGGAACTTAATGATACCAAATATGCATTGATAAAGAAAAATAAGTGAAATTATTGGATAATATTTTTCTCCATATTTTTCTGGATTTGAAAGTTTTGGGTTAATCTGTCATCAGGTTATTCACTCTTGATTATAGTATTGATAAAAAGTATCTTGTTTAGAATTATTTTTTCATTACAGCTCATTGCAGGGGAATTTTGCAGACACAGAGGTTACAGATTCAAGTGTCAGATGGGGCGGATGGAAACTATTTTTTATGAAAGAATTTGGCAGGTTGTCAAAAAGCTTCCCTCTGAAATAGAGACTGTTTAAAAAAAAAAATAATTGCCTGCCTGCCTGTCCATTGAGTTTTCTCATTATACATCATATTGAAATTTTATGCCAGTGCCTCATGAAACAATTGGCTTGATTACAATTAACTAATGTGTGAAGTTGAATTATTGACAGGCCAGCAAAAATCTGCAAGATTTTAATTGAAGGTCTTTTTAATACGAGCTTTTGGGAGGTTTTAGGAAAGCTGTGTGATTCCTGTGTGAAGAAAGCTATATGAGAGATCAAGAAGTACTAGGTATGTTAGCCAGAGAAAGTTTGAACTAAGCAGAGGAATATACTTTCACCACTGGAGTTCTGTATATCTAGTGTCCTGCTTTGTATACCACAGCCCATTGTAACTGGCTTAAAAAACACTTTATGAGAAAACTGAAAAATAAATTGTGAGATATGGCATGACTGGTGTGTACCATGTCAGCAGTGTTTTGTTATAATTCTATGTACCTTTTTCTTATTTCTGAATATTAAAAAATGCAGGCAAGCTCTAAAGATACAGGGCAGTTGTATGCTGCATTGCACCATCGGATCTTGGCTTTGCGCAGTAGAGTGGAACAAGAGCAAGAAATCAAGAATGTAGCACCTGAGCCAGAGGTAGCACAGTCAAATGAGGAAGACAGTGATGATGATGTCATTGCACCTTCAGGATCGGTTGGAAGTGGTAAGTGAGGAAGACAATCTTGTTTCCTGTTTCCCAGGCATCTTCCTGTGTCACTTAAGGCAGACTGTGCTCTTCATGTATGTCTATGGAGTGGGACTATTGCATGGACTTCTTTTTGAATGCAACTACTTCTTGATTCTTCTCCAAACTGGTAAAAGGCCCCTGTATTGCCTCAGTTTAGCAGAGGTTTTCTGTGCTTTTTATTATTTATGGGATTTCTAAGGGTGGTTCTGAGTTTAACTTTTTGCCTTCATCATGGCTGAGAGTTGCACATAAAACCTGAGATGACTCAGGATCAGTAGACAGCATCCAGACCGACCTTTCAGTGGAGAACTGTTTGGAAAGCAGAAGGTTTACAAAGGGGTATGGAAGGATTGTAATGGTTTTTATTGTGCGTGAGGAGACAATTTATGAGAAATCTAGTCTTCAGTTTGAGGAAGACTTCCTTTTGTACTCTTTTGTAACTTGGAAGTCATCTATGCTTTGCTTTCTTGTGGCTGAGAACATCTAGCCTTTGACAGACCTCCATCCTGGTTCACAGAAGGGGAAAAAAGAGGAATGAATATGAACAAAAGCAGTGGGAAGACTGAAGAGGTTGGAAACTGAGTTTTAGATTTTGGGATGTTGCTAGGATTCTTGAACCAGATTAGTCAAGAACATAAAATTCTGCAGTAGACAGATCTTAGTCCGGAGAAGGCATATGCAAGGCAGGGGAGGAGGAATTCTATAGTTACCATCTCTCATTGAACACCTGAATCTGAGACTTCTGTAGGCTACTTGGGATGGGTCTCTTACTGCAAGGCAAGAAACACAAGATACTTCTTATGACCAAGAACTACTTTTATTGTTTCAGGTCCTAATGATGAAGGTGATGGGCAGAACGCTGGTAGCACATAGCAGATGTTAGCTGATCTGCTTGCAAGGCTGCTATGAACACCATCTTGCAGGCATCTCCGGATACCCCAGGCCAGCGATTATTTCAGGCAGTGTTGAAAGCTCCAGGACTTAAGACTGTGCATCTCTGTTCTGTTTGTTTGGGTTTTTGGTCTGGATCAGTAGATTCCACACAAAAAAAAAGCAGACTTGGAAACTACCTGAATGTGGTTTGGGACGTTAAAAGCTCATCATATTGATGAGCAAAAAAAAAATAAAAATCCAACCCCAAAACAACAAAAACACAAAATGCAAACACCCCCAGCCATTTCTCCTCGTCCTTGTAATTAAAATGGCACATTACAGCTTGTCACAGCTTTTCATTGGGACCTTTTGGCTGTTTCTTCAATAGTTCATGTCTTGCAGGTCTCCAAGATAAGAACTTTTCAACACGGTTCCAACTTGAATTCTGCATTTATAACCCCTACTCCCCTTTACGCAGGGAAACCCAGTCCTCACCAGCTCCTATGCTCACTGGCTGCCCTTTTGGATTCCTTTTTTTTTTTTTTTTTTTTTTGGACTGCAGATGGGGCAGGTTATGTTTTTACCTTTTAAGTCCAACATAGATTATGGATGTGGATGCCATTGTTTGCTGTCTAGTGGTTTGTAAACAGAAAGAAACAAAACATTGTGGTTCACCAGAAAAGCTTTTTTAACTCGATAATGAGACTTTAAAGTCTGCAGGATGTTTTGCTAACTCCTTTTTTCTTCCCATTTCATTATTATTTTTGGGGGATTTATATTGTGGTGAGAATTTTTTATTTTAGTTTTTCAATAAGATGCTCTTGTGTGTTGAAAAAGTGAAACTATTGTTTTGTACTGTTCTTTTCTGTTACTATTTAAGGGAGAGCTAAGCCACTATATATAATAGATGTTGCATACAATTTTTCTTAGAAAACCTTGTTTCTGTGGCTACAGTAAAGTGCAGGAGGCATACAGGTTACACCTTCAGAAAAGTTAATGACAAAACAGCTGTTAGCCCTTGGAAGAATAAAATAGGCTCATGTAATGAGCTCTGCCAGCCATTAAAATAAATCTGTATAATAAAGCAGCTCTCATTTAATGGCTTGATTCAACAAGCCATTTAAGCACCTGCCTGACTTAACTGTATGTGAATAATCTTACTGAAGTCAGTGCAACTCTTCATGCTTAAAGTTGAGGACATTTTTTTTAAATTAATGGCCTTAAATAGAAAATTTAACTTTTAACCCGTCTTGTCCCTATTCTGTTTCCTAAAGTCTTGCAGCATGAGGAAGAAGGTAATACTGCCAGCCTTGAGTAGTTTGGGCTGAAGATTATTGTATTCTGTTCCACCACAAATAAAAGCAAGAGTGTGTTTTTCTGTGTGTAATTCTGAAGTATTCCTACTGTAACCATAACTTACCTTCTTTTTTTTTTTTTTTTTTTTTGCTTTGGGTGTATTTTAATCATTTGAGCCTTTTGTGTGAAAATTGAGTTTTATTTTCTTATTGAAATGTATAGTATGTTCTTTTCCAGCAACGTTGGAATTTGGTAGTCACCAGGTCACTTTCACTATAAATTCCCCAAATTTTTCTATTTCCTTTATAAATAGTTTTCTGATAGATAATTTCTGACTTGCATGCTTGCTCCTTTGTAGGTTAAGGATCTAAAATGCATCACCTAAAAGAAAATTAAAGGGGAAGAAGCATTTGATATAGCATTAATTGAAAACAGAAACCTAGGTTATAGCACAAAATCAAATTTGAAATTGAGTATTCAAATAGCAAAACAGTCCTTATTGCCTCTTTTAATGAAACACATTTTTACTGGCAGTCAAGAACAAATCTAACCCTGTTTTCTGTTGTTAACCATCACTGAGGACTTAATTGAAGACTGATGCTGTTGGGACAGAGAGGGTGCTTTTACTTTTCCTGATAGCCAGTTGAAGGAACATCTGTGATTACTTTTCTGGCAGTTGAAAAGGGCTAATGATAAGCTGTGCCACTGCATCTTGATTCTCTGGATTGTCTGCTCATGCCTTCTTGCATTTTGGTTTTCTTTTTCCTTTCTTAGAGATATGGGGATTTTTACCAATGAACAGACCTGTTGCTGCACCCCCTACTCTTGCCATGCTTCAACAGGAGCATGGCAGGTTCCTTAGTACCACCACACAATAGTTTCTGCATCACAAGGTCTGGGGACTTTCAATAAGTGATCTGCATTTTTGGATCTGGTATCTTTTTACATTGTTGAGATACTCAGATTTAAACTACTCTTTTCAAATGCCCTTGCACCATAAAGCTGTTTATTGTCAGCAATTTGTTCATAAGGAAAATTAATAAGGTGTCTTGGCCAGCATGGCCCACTTGTGGGAAAACAGGCATGTTTCCTGGTCCCAGGCTCCTTGGAGTCCATGTTGAGTCTCACTTTGAAGTGTTTTACCTAAAATGAATTGATGGTGCATGAAGATTCAGAAAAATGGAATAAGCATGCTTGCTTTGGGATTTGGTAGTACACAGTCACCTACAGCTTTTTAAAAAATTTGGCAACTATTTACTGGTACAGATTTTACTTTTAGCCAGAAGCTTTGCATAAATGTTTATAATGAAGGCAGAATTGTGTTGCTGTGCATCCCAACAGAATTGGCAATGGGTTGCGTTCAGGCCCTGCCCAGCAAGATACAGTTAGGCCAAAGCAAAACCCTAATTTAGCTTTCTGCTTTAAGCCTTAGTAAGCCAGTGACAGGCAAAACCAGATGATGCCCATGTGTCTCAAAAGATCTATGTAAGACTCATATCAAAATGTACATGGGAATGACATTAAAACCTGTGTTAGCGAGCAAGCAAACAAAACAGCCTGAGCCCTGCGTTGTGTTTCCTGTACCGAGCAGTGGCTGTTCGAGGGAAGGGTAATGGTGACCAGCTCTGCTGCCTCACAGCATTCTTCCCTTTGATCTTGCTCCTGCTCCATCTTTCCCCTTAGGCCTCCTGTTAACTTTGTGTGGTGTTGACAATTCCTGTATAGCCTGTGTGGCTGCTGACCCACACAGGCACAGCCTTTCAGATTTCCAAGTGGAAAAAAAATACTGAAGGGTGTAGTAAAATCAAACATGTTTGCTGATGACTCAGCAGTGTACTGTTGCAACCAGGAGGGCCAGATATATCCTGGGGGAATATCAGGTACAGCCAGGCAAGGTGGGGGATTGTGTCTCTCTGCTCTGCACTGCAGCAGCCTCACCTTGAGTTCTGGGGACAGTTTTGGGCACCACAGCATAAAAAAGACATTAAGCTAATAGAGAGTGTCCTAAGGAGGGCCACAAGGATGGGGAAGGGTCTAGAGGGGAAGCTGTATGAGGAGCTGCTGAGGGCTTGGTTTGTTCAGCCTGGAAAAGGGGACACCTCAGTGCAGTCTTCAGCCTCCTCGTGAGGGGCAGGTACCAGTCTCTACAGTCTTGTGCCCAATGACAGAGCTTGAGGAAACAGCATGAAGTTGAGTCAGGGGAGATTTAGCTTGGATATCAGAAACTTTTTCACCCAGAGGGTGACTTCAGAACTGGAACAGTTTCCTAAGGGCAGTGGTCACGGCACCAAGCCTGAGTTCAAGAAGCACTTGGACAGTGTTCTCAGTCATAGGGTGGGATTGTTGGGCTGCCCTGTGCAGGGCCAGAAGCTGGACTTGATGATCCTGAAGGGTCCCTTCCAACTCAACGTGCTCTATGATTCTATGAAAATGTTGCTAGAATGGTGATGTCACTGAAGCCAGAAGTTGGCCTCTTATCTGTCAAATGAAAAAAAAAAAAAATGACACCCACAAGAAATACAGGCATTAAGGTGAGAGAATGTTGTAATCCAACATCTTTCTGTAGTCCAATTCCCAGTGCATAATATATTGCTTTTGAGAAGACAGGGCAGGAAATTATCTAAATAAATTAGTCTTCAGCCATCCTGCCCTAGAATTAGGGTGGAAGGTGACCATATTGTTAGAAGCCTGCAGGAGTAAAAACCCTCCAACTTTGTAATGGCTCCTCTCTGTTCCCTGAAGTATCAATTGATGCCATTGCCTGGGTATTGCTGCCATCAAATGACTGTTCCTAATATGTCCCATTCTGCAGTTAAACTGGTCTCTTGCTCTCCCAGTGAGTGTAGAAAATGGTTTATTTACTTTCTAGAAACATTACATATTTCGAAATTTACCATATTTCCCATAATCTTCTCTAGTTTTAGGAATTCCAGTTATGATAATTGCCATAATTTGTCATACAAGGTTTCATTAAACTGACTTTTCACTGTGTGTTTTTTTTCTCCCGGTGTTACGTGGTCTCTCTGTGCACTGACTGGCTTAAATTGAACTCTAGTCCATTGTGTGGGTAGCAGATTTTCAGACAGGATGTTATAAAGGTATTTTATTTTTTAAAAAAGATTTCTGTTTTCCCCTCCTGTGAAATCAGCACAGACCAATACAGGTGCAACAGAGAATTGCTGAATCAGACAAAGTCAGTCTTGATTCTTTTCTGCTAGGTGAAAGTACAGGTATCTCATTAAGAAATACTTTCATATAATTTCTGTAAATAAAAGTCTCATTTGAAGATGGTATTCAGAGCTCCCTTTTGGCTACCTCCTTTCAAGGACTCCTTTTCAAAACTCTTCCTTTTGTAAAGATACAAAAGCTGAATTTGTCATTGAGAACACTGGTAATTCTGTTGCATGGGTGGGCAGTGAGTGCCTTTTCCAAGGGTATCTGTGAATTAAATGTGGGGTTATTTTAAATTAATCATTCCTGATTGAATTCTGGTAGTTTACCTTCAGCTTCTAATCAAACTGGAAAAGCCAAATGGTGATGTTTGATTTCCTCCTGTTCCAGAGACCAGGAGGTGTCATTGAGCCCCTCACTGCAGGGTGTTTTCTGCTGGTAGCATGGACCTGAGCATCCATGTGGTGACTGTACACTGTCCTCTGAAAAGCAACTTGCTGTTTGTAGTTCATTTAGCAGACACAATAAATTACTGTTCCAGAGAATTCAGAGCACAACTTTTGCTGCAGATAGGAGATCTATTGGACAAGGCCCTACAAAAAAATCCCAAGAGGGAAGAATGGGGAAATGTTTTGAATGCAATTTGCTGATGGATGGTTCTGCCATTTCTGAAAAGGTTTTGGAGATAGAAGGAACCCCAGTTATCTGCAGTTTGTAATATGATGGCAAGGCCCTCCCCCTGTTCAAGGGTACTAATATTTTGTATCAGCAATTTTGTTTATCAGCATAAAAACATTTGGAACCAAGTTAGGGTTTTAAGAGTAATGTTACATTATTATGTGTTGCTTTCCCTGGAACTTGCCTGTTTATAGTAAAGTAACTATTCCCTCCTATCATAGCAGCTCTCTGAACAGTGTTGACTGCCTGGGACGGGACTGCAGCCCAAGGATGTGTATCTGCTAAATAAACCCTACCAGCAATGTGGCAAGTTTAGGTGCAGTCTATCCATGTGGCAAGTGGAAACCTGTACACACCAGGCTGCTGAGTCTTGCATCTACAGGCATTGTACCTGCTGCAAAGCAGAAGAGATGTGAATTCTCTGTCCCACCTCCCTTGTCAGTGGAAGAAGCATTATGAATAATTTTGGGATACACCTCAGAAGAGCTCTTATAGCTGTTTGGATCCCAGAAAGCTATTTGTTACTTGATAGTGTAGAGTAATGGTGTTATTTAATGGTACAGTCTTGCCCTGTGCAAGATACAGTGGCTTCTGTATGTTTATATTGGGAAGAGAATGTGCCACCCTGCAAGCGAGTGTTTTCTCCGTCCTGCTGTCTGGAAGGGTCACACAGCCCTTTGTTTAGGAAGAGCTTTGGAGAAGGGGCAAAGTTGTTCTAAAAGATGCTTCCTGTATTAAAGCACCAGTGAGTGGCAGATGGTGTCGTTGGTTCTGTGCAAGAACAGCAAGCGCTCCGGCACACAGAGGACAACGTGCCCAAGCCGAGGAACAATAGAAGGCCCTCTGTTAATGCATTTCATGACACCTCCTTCTGGGCTGACAGCTCTAGAACGGAGATTAATTGCCTGGTGCGTTTTGAGCACACCACAGCATGTCTCTGGTATAATACAGCCCAGTGCAGCTGCCAAACCTGGCCGTGTCCCTTCTCCTCTCCCCACTGCCAGTGCTCGTGAAGCCCTGATTTTACTGCCAGCAGGATACAGTGCTACAAAAAATTCCTTTGGATAATGGAGCAGTAGCATCCAACTCCAACTACTTTGAGCTCCTGTCACAGACAAGAGATACTGTGGGGGACTCAGCATACTGGAAAAAGCAGAAATCAATTTAATTTAATAATTAAATAATATTTAATAATGCTATTCAGATACAGCAAAAAGAGGTAGAGGGAGGTGACAAAGCTTGAGCTAACAACGATACAGTTATAGACTTGACTCAGATCTTGGAGTTATTTCAAGAATCCGGAAAACAACTGAAAGAACTTTGCTTGAAGGAATGTCACTGATAGGGAAGATACGTGCTAATGTCTTCACAAACAATTCCACGGGTGAGGGTATGTCTTTGAAACGGGTCTTAATGTTTCCTCTAACTTCAAGCAGCAAGTTTGTTACTGAGTCCAGACAGCCTCGCTCCTGAAACGGGCAAGTGGGGGACTCTGCACAAGCCTCAACTTCTGAACTTTGGGGTAAAATACCAGGTTCAAGGGGAAATAGGTGGCAGTAGGTGGTTTGGGAAGGCTGTACCTTCCTAGGACCTCAGCCAATGGGGAAAGGAAGAGGGCAATGTGTGGCTGGGAGTTCAGGATAAAAGGAGACTGTGCCCTCTAAAACCTCGAGAGAGAAAATGCTGTGGGTGCATGCCCCAGTGGATTCTCCCTTTATTCCAATAACGTTTAAGGACTTCTGTGTCTTCTTTGTGGACACTGGCTTTTCATAGCATGATATTTCGTACGAAATGGGGACACATCCGGGGTCCTTCCACGTCCAGCATGAGGAGCTGGAGGTGTGCCTCACCCAGTTTTAGATGACTGGCTCCCTTTGACCCTGACTGGCAGCGGGCGATTGATTGGGTACCTGAGAGCCACAGATGGACTGGAAGGGGGGTCTGTGAATAGTCCACAGGAAAGGACCACTGGAAATTTCACCAGTGAGTACAATGGGAACTTCAAGGAGTAAAACATGGCAAGGTGCCCAGAAGGGGCAGTAAAGGAAAGTTGATAAAGGGTCTCAACTATAGGGCTGATGCTCCCAAAATACCTCAGAAGATTCCTTTTGGCAGAAGGTTGGGATGGTTTGCATATTCTCCCAGGGGCAGATAAGGACATGGACACCAGGAGGAGGCAATAAGGGGAGTCAGGAAAGGGTCTTGGCAACAGGGGACGGATGGTGTTGGATTGAGACAGGATTGGTTGAAGGAGAGTGTGAAGGAATATGGTTAAGGAAAATAGTAAAAAGACTATGTGATAAGAAAAGAGAAACAGTGAGGACTGAGATGTTCTCCACGTTATCTTCAAAATCTGCAGTCTAATACAGGTCCAGCTGCAAGTCTTTTGTATTCCCTGCTTCCAAGATAGGGAAAACATAGAGGTATTGTTCCTACACCCCTGGTCATTATAGAGTCACAGTAAAGGATTTGGGTTTGTCCGCTTACTACTCAGAATTTAAGGGGGTTTCTCTATGGAGTGCCAAGGCTGGGAGAAAGAGTGCAGGACCAGCAGCTTGGGCTGGGGGCCTGTGGGGGAGGTGTGGGACAGCCCAAAGCCATTCCCTCCCACACTTTTCCATCCCAGTGGCACTGTTGGCTGTGCCCATCAGCTGAGCTGTGCCAGCACCTGGTGCTTTACAGAGCTTGTCGTGCTGGCAGAGCGACCTGGGGTCCTGGACAGGTGTGCTGCTGGGGTGTCTGGACACTGGCAGGATGAGGACCAGCTTTGGTGTAAGAGACAATGTGTCACCAAAGCCTGGCTTGATAGAAGAAGGGATTTTGTCTGGATCACCAGGGAGGTGTGTGATTTTGCAGAGTTCAGAGGCTGTGGGAGGCTGAGAGTCCACAGGCAGCAGGAGCACGGGCTAGAGAGGTGGCAGAGTGGGGCCTTGCAGGAATTGATTAAAAAGGCACATCATGTATATGAAAGATATGAAAGAAGAGATGAGGAAAAGGTAAAGAAAGGTACAGACAAGGATAATGTCACAATTTTTACAACCCCCAACAGGAAAAAGTGTGCAGGGAGACCCAGGACCAAAGGGAAGGGGGTGGTCACCAGAACAGTGGTTGGGATGGAATCAATCTGCCATTTATAAAAAAAAAAAAAGAGAACGTTAGAAATGGATAGTTAAGGGTGTCAGAATCTCCTGTTGTACCAGGAGCATTCCACACTGGAACCCTTGTTGGACCAAGCAGTGTCCTAGTTTCCTAGTGACATAAGGGCCTCTTTGTCTACTTTGAATTTTATGCCAAAGGGGGAACAATTGTCCAAGTCTTCTTTTGATAAGTGGGAAAGATGAGCAGGTATGTTTTATTCAATTGCTGTTGGTGAATTTGGGAGATGGGTTTGAAATACATGAGTTTCTGTTTGTCCCTAGTTGTAATTGTGTTTGCTAGGAGGGAATTTGATGACTGAGTTGGGGAATGTGAGTTACTGTCATGAGAAGTGACACAGACATTAGTGCTTATGTAAAGTGAACCTGGAAGTGTGCATTGTCCCACTGGAATGTGGAAAACTGGATATAGAGTCTCTTCATATCCTCAGATTACTCTATAGGTAACCTGGACAACTGGTATCTAAAAAGCAATACCCTCTTTCAAGGGGAGGAAGGGGTTGCAGCCTCTTGCCAAGTCCCTGTTAAAGGCAGATCTTTTGGAGCCATGTATAACACTTCTATACAATGATAGATGCCAAGTATGCCAGATATAAAGAGCCATGTATAACACCCTATGATGTTCCTACCCTGCCAGTTATGGTGCAGGACCTAAGAATAAATAATGAAACCCAGGCATTCTGCAGTCCCAGATCCTTATACCATCTTGAGCCAGGTTCCCTCCTCACACTGCTACTACTCAGGACTTGATTTAAAAGACGCTTTCTGGGGATGCTCACTTACAGAGCACAGTAAACAGTATTTTGCGTTTGTATGGGAATAAGATTATTTGGGCAAGATATTAACCAAATTTACTCCATCCCTAGGAATTAGGTTATTGCAGTATGTGAAAGACTTACTTCTATTGGGAGAATGGGAGGAGATGGTAGGGGAAACCACTGTGGTTTTCTGGCTAGAGGGAGGCTTGGAGTGTGTGAAAGGAAGGCACAGGTGACGGACAGAAAGGTTGAATGTTTGGGGCGTATTTTGACTGAAGATTTTGGGTGTATTGGCCCAGAGAGGGTCCAGGGAGACTCAGAGGAGCCGTTGCCCAGGGCTGAAGGGGGGCTGTGACTATTAGGATTGATAGAGTATTGCAAGAAAATTTTAAAAAAGGTTGATTAATGCCCCAGCTTTAGCTCTCTCGGGCCCGGAAAAGGAATTGGAGCCTCCCTTTTACTCCCTGTGGCTCAGCTGCTGCCAGGGAAGGGCGGGGGCCGGGCGGGTGTGGTGGTGCTGTCTTTTCCACCAGAGGAGTTGAAGATAATTAAAGGTGGTGGAGTAGAAGGGAAGGGAGAATTGATTTTTAAAAACAGTAAACAGCGGATGCCAGGAGCTTTGACCCTGCAAATGTTAAAACAACTCGATTAGGGGAGTCACTGTGGATCTCCAGGATTGGCATCTTCCTCAAGATGAATTGCCGTGGGTCTTTTTGTTTTAACAAAACGAGCTACTGAGTGGAGCCTGGATAAGGTTAATAGCCAGACTACAGCGGAGGTTGCAAGGCGAGGGAATGACCTTGGGCTCTACTCCTTTCCAAGGATACTGGGTATAGTTTGCTGAGGTGTTTCTTTCACCTCAGTATTTGGATTTATCTACCAGCAGGGCCACAGTTTATTTATAAAGACACCTCATTCATTTTCCTTTGACTTGTTTTTCAATTTGGTGGGGAGGTGAAGATGTGTATTTAAACCAGTATGTGGCCAGAATTCTGTGTCGTGAAATCTCCTGGACAGGAAGCCCAATTAGCACAGACGCTGCCTTTGGACTTTGCTGTTCAGAACATCCAGCCAGGAGTGCAGTGACAGCAGCCAGGACAGCAGAACACAGGGGGACCCATCACACTCGGATCAAGGTCTCTAGAGCTCTGGAGATTTGGACTTTTCAGCAGGAGGAAAAGGATGGGAGACTTCAGCTTTCAGTAGCCACGGTTCATCTAGAAGGACCTCTAATGATTAGTGGGATTATATGAACTGTCATTGTCTACTTTATTCTCTGTATTTACTTGCCACACCTGGTGCAGGGGCCAGATATGGAAAAGTTCGGTGACGGTGTTTCAAATGTTAATCTTTATACCATGCCAGGTTGTTTAAAAAGGTTAGTAATAACCTAGGGTTTGTGAAGTCAAATTGAGCAATAAGAAGAGAAAGGTTTGATAGAGTGTGCTGAAGTCTTTACAAACAATTAGATGGGTGAGTGAATGGGTGTTAACGTCTTTGAAATGGGTCTTAATGTCTCCTCTAACTTCAAGCAGCAATTTGTTACCGAGCCCAGATAGTCTGACTTCTGAAACAGGCAAGTGGGGGACTCTGCACAAGCCTCAACTTCTGAACTTCGGGGTAAAATGCCAGGTTCAAGGGGGAATAGGTGGCAGTAGGTGGTTCGGGAAGGCTGTACCTTCCTAGGACCTCAGCCAATGGGGAAAGGAAGAGGGCAATGTGTGGCCGGGAGTTTAGGATAAAAGGAGACTGTGCCCTCTAAAACCTCGAGAGAGAAAATGCTGTGGGTGCATGCCCCAGTGGATTCTCCCTTTATTCCAATAACGTTTAAGGACTTCTGTGTCTTCTTTGTGGACACTGGCTTTTCATAGCGTGATTTTCCGTACATCACCGAGAAGGCACCGTAGAGAGCTGTCTTTTTATTAGCGTACTATGAACAACTAGAAAAATCAATGTACACAGCATCCTTATAGCCTGTGTCAAATCATCCTTATTATTTCAGAAGGAAATAGGGCCATACAGCAGTATAGACACAGAGAAATTAAAAGAGAATCTTTGAAAATTCATTAAAAATATTTCAAACACCATTAAGACCCTACCAGAAAAACAAACAAACAAAAAACGACCCGCAAACAAAAAACTACCCCTCCCCCACAAAAATGCAGAACATCAACAACAAAACAAAACCACAGCGATCTCCCCGCCTCGCAAGCAGTCAGCAATGACAAACGGTAGGGTCAGAGCTCCGGATTTAGGGAAAAAGCCTGAGAGCCGCGGGTGGGACAGCTGGGAAGAGGAGGGAGAAATGCCTTAGGACAATGACGGTGCGGGTGTGCTCGGGCAGCGGCTGGTGCGGAGCACGCGATCCCGGCTCCGGGGTCCCGGCCCAGGGGTCCCAGCCCGAGGGTTCCGGATCGGAGGTCCCAGCGCTGAGGTCCCAGCCCGGAGGTCCCGGCTCCCCGCGGGCGGGGCGGGACCACCGCGCTGGCCACGCGCGTGCCCGGGGAGCGCTCCCTGGGCTCGGCCCCTCGCGGGGCGGGGCCGCGCCATCCTCTCGCGATATTTGTGCCGTGCCCTGGTCGCCATGGCGGGCTATTGGGACGGGCCCGAGGGCGAGCAGTGCCCGCAGCGCACCTGGCTCGCCACGCGCGTGGGCGCGGCCGCGGGTGGGCACCGGGGGAAGGGGTCACACGGGCGGGGGGCGACTGAGTGGGGCCCAGGCCCGGGCAATGACGCGCAGTACTGTGTTGCAGGCCTGGTCGGGGCGGCGTATCGCATCATCCTGCTGCGGCCCGGCTCGGCTCTGGCCGCGTTGCAGACGGCGGCGGCGGACAGTGTCACGATGGGTAAGGGCCGGGCCCCTTGGCACTAGAACTGTAGGGTGGGACTCCCGCACACAGCAGGGACGCCGGCCTCGCCTCTGCCCGCTCTGGCTGCGCCCTCGCCTTTGCCCTTGCCTCTGCCCCTGCACGGTTTCGGTGGTTCTCTCCACCGGCCCTGAGTCGTTGTTTCGCCGAGAGCCAGAACACTGAAATGGAAAGGCATATGCTTGATTTGCAGGTCAGGTAGCATACTTTTTGCAGTCTAGAGTAACAGGTACATAGGGTTTTTTTTGTATTACTAGAATACTCTGTGGGCAACAACATAATGTAAGCAAATTGAGGTTTTTACTGAATATATTTAGGCATTGTGTTTAATAAACTGCATTTGCTAAAGAACAATGCAATGGCAAAAGGAAAATAAACGTGAGGTTTTTCCCATCGCGTTCTATACATAAGGAAAAACCATATAGTTGTATTGAATTGTCTTTGGAAGAGAAAGTGGATGATAAATAGAGGAGCAGGAAGCTGAAGGGGCTGCATGGTTGAAGTTCCCTCTACTTCTTGTCAAGTGCAGTGCAGTTTTCCTCCTAGCATACTTTTGCTTTTTAGTCTAATTCAATGGCTTGTGCCACCTCTGCCTCTCCCCAAGTGCTGGTGCTCTGAGCTGGGGCACAGTCAATTCAGGTTTGCATATTTGAATAGTTCGACTCTAAACCAGGATCTGGTATCTCCTCTAATGAGCCGAGATCGTTATGAAAGGACATGATCATGTAATCAACTATGATTTTAATAAATCCTTTAATCTTAAACAGGCATATCGAGTCCTCTTATCAGTTTCATGCCTGAGGAAGGATTTGTCCTGTCTGCCATTCAGGGGCCACACCTCATGGCCTCAAGCTGTGCATTTTACCTACACATGCCTTGGTCCAAAGCAGGGAGAGCAGGAAAGTTGAAATGCAGTCCTAGGTCTAGGGGTTTTGTTTCATTGGTGCACTTTTCAGTTAATTTTGGCATCAGCATAATTCCTGGACATTTTTTGTTGTTCCCAAGAAAGATTAATTGAAATCTGCAGACGGTGCCTGGTAGACAGTTTCACGTTTCATGATCAAGTGTTTGTTTTAGATACAAATCCAGCTTTTCTTGATACAGCTCTTTGCCAAAGTTTGCGGTTATATCAGTGTAGGGTCTGACAGGATGAGGTGTGTAATTCAGTGGACAGGATGCTTGTACTTTACAGTTTTTTAGTTCAAAATTCTCAATTCAATTTCAAAGTCAGTTTACAAACAAGAATAATTTACAAACTCAATTAATTTTTCTATTATCCAATAATCATTGTGGGCCCCAGGCAGGCAGAGGAGGAAAGTACCAGGAGTAGCAGTGACAGAGAGAGAAGAGCCCTTGGGCTTGTTCTGCCTGGTGCTGTGAGGTGTCTTCACAGGGACTTGAGGGCTGAGTTACAGTGCAGAGTCCAGGCAAAGCTGGGAAGATGGCTGCAGAGACACCACTGCTCCCCTCCAGCACCCTCAGCTGTCAGGGGTGCCCCATCGCCTTGTCGGGAAGGGCTGTGGGGCGATGTCCCTGCAGGATGTGATCCCCCGCAGGATGTGGTGCTGTTTGGCAGCAGTGGGTGTGGGGTACTCTGAGGCTCCGGCTCACAGCTGAGCAGGATCCACGTGGTGCGGGAGGAGAAACCCCGGGAAGCTGGGTGGGGCTTTGTGAATGCTGAGTCTCACTGTAGCAGCTGGGATAGGATGTCCCTTGGAAACGGATCTTGCCATTGTAGTCACTGCAAATATTGAAATCATGTTCAATGTGAATTCTCTGATCCTTGAGGATTTTGTTGTTTTTTTTTTTAACTTCTTATTTATAGCTAGCCTGGGAGCTGTGTTTGGCTTAAGTACCTGTCTCAGTGCCAGTGTCCGGGAAGAGCCAGAGGATCCTTTGAACTATTTCATAGGCGGCTGTGCAGCAGGAGCTGTCTTGGGAGTGAGAGGTAACTTGGACAATGCCTGCGTTGAATTGTGCCCTTCCTGGTTTTAGAAACTTTTCTGTTGGGGAAAAATGTTAAAGAATGTTGATGTCAGGCTTCTCTAGTAACAATTCATTTGAGCCTCTATTCATGCCAGTTTCATTGACATTGTATGGGCCTGCTAAAATAAATATGGCTGCAGGAGGGGAGGACACCAGAGGGAACATGAGGTGGTATACAGAATGAAAGGAGAGCTGACTCAGTACTGCCAGTGAGAGCTACCAGTTATACCTTAAAATTGCAGGATAGGGAAACATAATTGTGGAAATCCATGTTTTCTTGGCAACAAATGTGATTTATTTTAGACAGCAAGTACAATGTAATAGCTGCCTTGTGAATTCTTCACATAGTCTGAGGGATAAGCTGTGTCATGCTGCTGTTGCTTCGATAGCTTGTAAGGCTTAAGCAGCTCCTGCAGGTACTGACACAGCTCTGTTTTCTGTAGACATTCATCCTGGAACCTAAAGAAGTGAAGGATTTATTTAAGTTGTAATTGTGGTGAAATAGAATTAATCTTTATTTTTCGTAGTTGCTGAGCTGATGACAGTTCAAAGCAAAGATTGTTATTTTTGTCACTCAAATGAGCCATATAAGATTGCCCACTTAAGGGGATGGGGCAGTGGATTACTGAAATTGGTATTTCAAATTGCAAGCCATAAGCATGAAAACGCAATTTTATAAAAAGGCCACTTTTCCAATTCCTCTGGCCAGATAATGCTGCTGATGGTCAAAGGACTTAAGAAAAATGGCAGTCTATCAAGATCTATTGCGAAGGACTTGTGCCTTAATGGATCTTTTCTGGTTTGATGTGTTTTCTTCAGCTCACAGTTACCTCACTGGCAGCACAGCGTGTCTGGGGTTTGGAATCACTGCAGCTCTCATGAAGATTGGTAACAAGGAGGGCTGGAGACTGATGGGACCTCCCAAGCTGTAAATGTCACCTTCCCTGCCTCTGAGCTGGCTTCCAGATTTCCAAAATGTATGTATTTAGGACATTGCGTAATAAAGGTTTGGTCCAATCAGCAGTTGTCGCAACATTGTGGTGTCATGTGGCTGTTTCCCAGAATTTGAGCTGAGGTGCAGAAAGCTGGAGTGCTGAAGGGGAGGCAGCATCTTCTGGTCCGGCTGTGATTTTTGTGCACAAAAATCCTTTGCCTCCATGTCTCTGTGTTGTGTGTGCACAGCGGGAGCAGTACGCTGTAGCTTCAGTGAGGTCTTTGCAGTTGAGTGGGGCCTGTGGAGCTTCTTGACAAGGAATGGGGTTACACTGCACAGTGAAAGTCTGGAGCCAAAGTTTCTGAGGAAGTGCTTGGCTCTGAGCTGAAGATGGGGAAGGTGGGGTAGGGAAGAAGTCGTGCATTTCCCAAAAGGTGTTTGGAGCCTGGGGTCTTTCTCCAGAAAACATTTCAGGAAGACTAGAGCTAAAGTGCTTCAGGGTTGAAATTCAGGAATATCTGAGGCTGGAAAGGACCCCTGAACGCCAGCTGAGAACTGGAGCATGTTACTTAACAGCTGTGTCTGGTTGAATATTTTGTGAACAAACAAGTGTGTCCTGCAAACCCACTAAGGAGCTGGAGAACATGGAGTCGCAGGTTGCACAAAGAGAGGTGAAAACTGGATCATTTTGCCTGGAGAAAAGGTCAAGATTTGATCCAATAGCACTTTTACACAACTTAGTGGCTACAGAAAGTGCAGGCTCAGGTGAGCTGTGAAAGATGGGAAATAACGGAGATTTTAACTAGACAGAAAAAAAATCTCATGCAGGATAGGTAAGTGCTGAAAAATGGACTTACAGAGGATGTGAAAACATCTTTGGAGACACAGAATTCAACTGGACATGTGGGAACAGTGTGGTAGAGACAGGACATTAGGAGATGGGTGCATGAGTTACAGAGATAGGGAACGTGGGCTTGCTGGGTGCAGGTGTGTGGGAGAGGGGAACATGGGGTGTGAGGGGAGGGGAGAAGATGAGGAGATTGGGGCACAGAGGACAGCAGAAGGAGGGACGGTGCTACCTGGACACAGTCAGCCATGGCAGGCTCTGTTGCTCTGGTATGTGCACTGCGTGGGCTGGTGGGGTCCTGGGTGTTTGTGGGGTGGTCCTGGGGGCACCTGAGGCTGGGCCAAGGGGCTGGTGTCTCCATGTGCTCCTGGAGCTGAGACCCCCAGCTCTTTAGGAGTCAGTGGGGCTGGGCTGCAGCTCAGGAGCACAGCAGGTGGTGGTAGACCTATCACCCCCTAATGGGAGTGGGGGTACAGGCGATTGTCTGTCTCCTACCCGAGGGCTTGGGAAGGGGCTCTGCTTCACCTTGGACTCTGGAGAAGAACAAGGTTTAGAGAGGGGCCTGAAGGGCCAGGGTTCCCCAGCAGGACCTGCCCAGGGTAGCACGGGGTTTACAGAAGCTTCTGTCAGCTTCAGCTGGCCCTGCTGCCTGTCCTCATAGAATCCACTGTTCTAGCCTGGGGACTCTGGGGCCTTGGACCTCCCTCTTCCTGAGCCTCTCTCAGCTCCTGGCTGGGGCCACGTGTTCTGTCCAGTCTATAATTACCCGGGCACATTCCTAGGGGGTCACAGGAGTTCTGCAGAGCAGCAGCAGGCGGTAAGGGGGACAAGTGCACGGCACAGCATAACAGGCCACACAGTAATGCAGGGGCACAGCTTACAGCAAGCACTTCACTGGGCTCTAAAGTGCATGGCCTGAGCGAGGACAAGCAACACCGCGCAAACAGCAAGCAACGCAGCTGGGGGAAAGGGTGGCAACATCATGAGGGTCAGCACGCCTTAACAGTACACGGTGCAGGGGAGTATGATATGCAACATTGCAGACAACTAACAGGATAATGCATCACAATGTGTGACAGGCCGTGTGACACACGACAATGCACAGCAGCTGCTGCCACGCAGTGAGCAGGTGTGACAGGTGCTTTGCTGGGGGCCTGTGGCTTGGTTGCTGTTGGACCGTCAGTAGTTTCAGCTATGGGGCAACGGCTGAGGAAGGGCGTGATTGTGTGTGCTATAGGACTGAAGGTCTGAGTGGTTACAGTGGCCTGAGCTACTGTGGGGCACTGGCTATGGGGCAGCAGTGTTGGCTGTGGGTCAGTAGCTTCATGCTAAGGGTTCAGAGATGAGACAGATGAGGAGATCAGGATTAGCTATGGGGCAGTGAAATGAGCTGTTGTTCTTACCTATGGAGCCGCAGTTTTGCCAAGAAGCATCAAATTCAGTAATGGAACAGTAGCAGAGCCTGGTGGCCCTGGCTGTGGGGTAGAAGCTTTGGTGGTGGATCCAGTGGCTCTGCAATGTGGTAGCACCAGTAGCAAGACCCCATGTCCCCAGCCAGTACTCCAGCCATGGGCCAGAGGCTCCAGCTTTGGAGACAGCACCCTGACACCCTGCTTCATGTATTTCCACAGGCAAGATGTGGGTTGCAGAGGGGCCAGCCCCAGACCATTGGAGCCTGCGGGATGGGGCTCATGCTGGACACTTCCTGGCCATGGCTGAGCACCTCCGCACCACAGGACAGCTGGTGGATGTGGCCGTGGGCCCAGAGGGTGACATGGCCCATGCTGTGGTCCTGGCCTCCATCAGCTCCTTCTTCCACCGCTTCCTGGAGGGCAGGACCAGACAACTCCACCAAGAACCTCTGCCCCATGTCCCTCTGCCACCTGGGACCACACTGTGGGGCTGGAGGGCTGTGCTCACCTTTGCCTATGGGGGAATTGTGCCCCATGGCCGGGTGAAAGAGGTGGAGGTGGCTGCCCGGGCCCTGGGTGCCCCCCGGGTGGTGGCTGCCTGCACCCTGCATCTGGAGATTGACCACCAGGAAGAAGGTCCTAAGCCCTTGGAGGAGCAGTGGGAGACACTAAGAGCCATGGAGCAGCTCCATGCCAATGGTGTGGGCTGTGACCTCCAGCTCCAGGCAGGGAATGAGGTCATCCCAGGTGGGCAGGAAGTGGGGGTCCCCTCTGAGGGGCTGAGGCGTGGGACAGGGCACTCTGGGACAACCAAGTCCTCTGGTGGGGATGATAAGACTGCAGCTCCAGATGAGGATCAGGCTCTAGAGGTGCCTGCAGGGCTGCTCCCTTTGGCAGAGCTGGGGCTTTGATGGGCACAGGGCCAGGACACCTGGGTTCTGGTGGCTGCACACTGCAGAGGGTCCCCTGCTCCCTCCCACCATTATTCCTCCTTCCTTCTAGTTCAGCGACTGGCCCTGAGCTGCTCCTGTGACTTCTTCCGGGCCCTTTTCACCTGCCCCATGCGGGAGGCCACCCACGACCCTGCCGATCCACTGGTCACAGGGCTGTCCCCAGCCGAGCTGCGTCTCCTCCTCTCCTTTGCCTACACAGGAGCTGTGGCAGGGCCATGGCCCATGGTCTTGGAGGCAGCTGAGACGTCCCTGCGCTACCAGGCCTGGGGGCTTCTCACTCTCTGCCTGGATGTTTTCACCCATGGTCTGACCCCAGAAACTGTCCCTGACGTGCTGGCCTTTGCTGTGGCCTATGGGTTGGATGAGGTGGTCCATGTAGCAGAGAACTACATCTTGGCCACCTTCCCCTGTGTGGTGGTTACACCTGCGTTCCAGGATCTTCCTGCACACCTTCTCATCCGCCTCCTCCGCTCTGATGGTCTCAATGTCCTCCACGAACTGGAAGCCTTGGAAGCAGCATCTCGGTGGCTTATGGCCAATGGAGATGTCCAGGAAGATGTAGCCAAAGAGATCCTGTCATCTGTTCGCTTTGCCCTCATGTCCAGCCTGGAGCTGAAGAAGGTTGCATCTGTGACTGCAGGGGTAGCTGACCCAAAGATCCTCCGCGAGCTCATGGTAGCAAGTTTCACTCCCATGGCCCAGCTGCCGTGCCGTGTACGTTCCTTGCAAGAGGTGTTGGTAGTTTGTGGTGGAGACAAAGTAAAGGACAACCTGACTGCCCGGAAACCCAGCAGACACCTCTGGTTTGCAGACCGCTACCTCAGTGCTGTGGGGCTGGTGAAGCAGGTTGAGTGGCGGGCACTGGGACACTTTCCTGATGGCCCACGCTTCCGTCATGCTGTAACTGTGGTGGGCAACAACCTCTACATCCTGGGTGGAAAGCATTACTATGGGGTCCATGACACCCTAGCCAGTGTCTACAGGTGAGAGCTACAGAGGACTTAGAGTTGCCATGTGGTACCAAGACATTGTGGGAGGTATTGGTAGAGCTAGAGCTGCCCCGTGGATCCAAGACATTGTGGCATTGCATCTGGTCAAGTGGCCCCAAGACATTCTGGGAAGGGCTGGGTGTAGGACTCAGGTGCCCTCCTACTCTGGCGTGTTACAGGCTTTTTGGGAGTAGGAGCAGGAGGCTTCTATCTGGAGATGCCTCAGGACATTATGGGTTTGTTATTGTCCAGAAGGAGGGGATATTCCCATGCAAGATGACCATGTGACCTCAAGGCATTATGGTACTGGCAAGTTGTAGGTGGGTTGTTGCCCTCAGCGGTGCCAACATCAACTCATGGTGTTGTAGATAACAGGTAGTCTCTTGCTCCTTTGCCTCTCAAACCCAGGTACCAACCTATGGATGATTCCTGGGAGCGTCTGGCCAGTATGACATGTGGACGGAGCTACTTTGCTGCTGTGGCACTTGGTAATTTCATCTATGCCCTGGGGGGCAGCTCAGGGGAGCTCTACTGCACAGATACTGTGGAGTGCTACGACCTGGCCAATGACACCTGGAGGTGAGGTTGCTCCAGCAGATGCCTAGCTTCCCTTTTTTCTCAGAGCCCCTTATCTTGGCCATGGTGCCCACTTAGTGCTGAGGTCACTACGCCTCCATTTGGAGGACGGACCTACAGTGGTATTTGAGAGAGGTCTACTGGGTATTGAGCAGCCATGTCCCTTGAGGACTGGATGTTGACCAGTGTTGCCAAGTGGGTGGCAAATGAGTTTTTGGCCAGTAGTGTGTTCACTCTTGTTGGCCATCTGCCAACGAGAAAAGTATCTTTATTCCTCTCATAGGCAGAATGTTCATGGGCAAAGTTGTCCATTGAGGGATCCCACTGTGGCTGACCAATAGTGTGACAACTACAAAGCGTTGAACAATGATGCCCCTGGGGCATTCATTCAGTATCAGCTGATGTTGTCCACTGGGGCTCATTGGGTATTGGCAAGTGTTGCCTGCTGAGTGGTCAATGAAGCCATGGCTCACCAGGGAACCCCAGGTAGTCAGTCACTGCAGGACAGCCCTGCTTAACCCGTCCTTCACCCCTCCCTCTCTCCTTGCCCAGGCGGTGCCAGCCCCTGCCAATGGCTCTGTGTGGGCATGCGGCGTGTGCCCTGGATGGTGAGCTCTACGTGTCGGGTGGGTGTGATGAAGCATACCAGTGTCAGGCATCCTTGTTCCGCTATGTCCCAGGTGCACCTGTCACACTCCTGGCCCCCATGAATGGCCAGCGAGCTGGCCACATCATGGAGAAGGCAGGTGGGCAGCTCTATGTGGCTGGAGGCCTGTGTCAGCGGGCTGGGCAGACTGGCTATAGGGACCAGCTGACCTTTGAGGTCTACAGCCCCAAGCAGAACATCTGGGTCCTCCTCAGCCCCCTCCCCCGTGCACATGTAGTTGGGGGTGCAGCTGTGCTGGGAGGGGAACTGCTTGTATTGGGAGGGTACAGTCATGAGACCTACCAGGACACGCACTTGATCCACGCCTATCAGCCAGGTACCCGGCGCTGGATCACCAGAGGCACATTGCCCCATGCCTATACTGACCTACAAGCCTGTGTTCTCACTGTGCCCCCTTCCCTGCGTGCCCCCAGCTCCCTTAAGGACCCCTTGAAATCAACAGAAACTCCCAATAATGCTTAGGATATACTCTCTGCATCCCATACTGGGATACCCAGGTAGCACCCATGGATACCTCTATGGGACAAAAGTGTCCAGATCCCTCTCCCACAGTGGGTTCCTTCTGCGGTTTCCAGCAACCCTTCACTCTCAGGATACATGACCTAGACTGTTGTGAACCTGTGGAACATAAAGATTCCCCACACTGTAGCCCTTTGCCTCCAGGAATATTCAGTCCTCTTGTCTGAGCCCTTCACTGGGAGCTGGGAAACCGCCAATTTCCCCCCACGCTTGGGTTGAATAAAAGTGCTTCCTGAACTGCCTGTCTGTTTTGTTGTTTCTGGTGGGGAACCCAGACATCCAGGAGCTTCTCTCAAGGAAGAGGAGGAGAGCAGGAGACCAGTGACCTGAGTATTCTGGGTGGGTGGTGCAGGCACTGGGGCTTTGTGTGCCTGTGTTCACTGGGCGTGAGGGTGTATGTGTGTGCCTCAGGACTGAGAGGGATCTTGGGGTGCATAGGCGATCCTAAGAGAATAGAGTCCTGGGGCTGCCAGGATTTGTGGGGGTTGATGGTGGGGTAGAATAGGGGATCCTGGGGACTTTGGGGTTCCTAGGTGGTATTGAGAGGTCTTGGATTCCTGGAGTGGCCTGGAGTGCTTGTTGTGTGAAGAATTCCAGGGAGGAGTTGCAAGGAGAGGCAAAGGTAATGGGATTCTGAGAAATACGGGGGTACGAGTAGTGTGGGTGGGGAGGGAACTGGGTGTCTTCAGATGTGTAGAAGATGGCAAAAAACTTAGTCTAAAGAGTTGTGAGGAGAAGGGGATAATCACTTCCCTTGGCCTGCTGGCCCTGTCTCTGTTAATCCAGTCCAGATTTTGTTGCCCTCCCTTTGCTGCCAGGTGCACTGCTGGACCTTGTTCACCTTTCTGTCGACCAAGATACAAAGATCTTTTTCCACCACGCTGCTTCACAGATGTCTGTGCCCCACTGTTGGGGCCTTCGAACTCTGCTAGCACTGGAGGTGCTTGCCTCATTGTCCCAGGAAACAGGGATAGAGAGGATGGTGTGGTTAGAGGACAGCACCAAGAGACAGACAAGTGTCTCCTACAAACACAGTATGTGTAAGTCCATGGACACTCTAGCACACCAGACCTTCACCAGCAGACATAATGCTGGCCAAGTACAGGCACACATTCTCACCTGTGGACCTAGTAGTTAATCTGGCAGAAGGCCATGCTGACTCACAAGCAGTTTGACATTTGGGACAATTAGAACTGGAACTGCATTTCAGGCTGGAAAAGCGATTCAAAGGATCCAGCTGCTGCATTTATGCACCAGTTCTGGGGTGAGCCATTTGACCCCCACCAATGGTGACTATTGCCTCCTTCTCATACCTCCCAAAACATTTGAGTGAAATCTAGATAAGTGGTCACAAAGCTTGGCCAGCTCCGGTGTGCTTTGTCCTAGTGTAATCTCTCACAAGTCACATCCGTTTCCCTTCAAAGCCTCCCATGCTACTCCTCCATATGTGACCATCCCATAATGGGTCATGCAGAGGCATCAACACTTGCACTTTCCTTATTACCTGCCAGTGGGATGCTTTTCCTGTGTGATTCAGGAGCACAGGGAAGAATCACACAATTGGGGCCAAATAGGAGTGTAAGTGTGCCATTTTGAATGCCAGAATATGAGAAGGATCTAAAGCTGTTAAAGAGTATCCTAAGGAGGACACAGAAACGGAGAAGGGTCTAGAGGGGAAGAGTATGAGTAGCAGTTGAGGGCACTTGACGTATTCAGTCTGGAGGACACTGAGGGGAGACCTCATTGTGGAGACCTCCCCTGAGGGGAGGCAGAGGGCCAGCTCTGATCTCTGTTCTCTGGGACCAGGGTCAGGAACCCAGGAATAGCTGGAGCTGTGCCATGGGGGCATCCCAATAGACCAATATTAGGCAAAAGTTCTTCCCTCAGATGGTGGTCAGGCACTGAACAGTCTCCTCAGCAAATGGTCACAGATCCAAGGCTGCCAGAGTTCCAGGAGCATTTTGACAATGCTCTCAGGCACAGGGTGGAGATTGTTGGGCTGTCTGTGCAGGGCCAGGAATTAGACTTGATCCTTAGAGGTCCCTGCCAACTCAGGATATTCTAGGATTCTGGGATCCCATGGATTTCTCTTCCCTGCCCTCACTATTCCAAATACTGAAGACAAATTTCTTATTTACTGTGCCCTGCCAGGACTTGTGGTAGGTCCAATGAAATCAAACCAGCCCCCCTTTTAAATTCAAGCACAGAATATTTATTATGTGATTAAGAACCTGGCACTGAGTGGAAAGTGTATTGCATCTTTGTGTGCATAATTTGAACAGAAGCAGTTGAAACAGAGCACAGTGTAAGTTCTGCTTGCCCTCACTCACCCCAAAACCAGGCACTGTCAGTCCCAAACTATCACTGACCAGTTTAGGACATTATCTTCCTCTGCCAAACACCCAAGTAATTATTTTAGCTCTTGAAACCTCAGGCTGTTTGAGAATACTAGAGGAAGGAGCTGGATGGCTTCCCCCTAGGCAAGTAGATCTTTCCCGTGTAAAACAAAGCATTTAAAGCAGAGCCACAACTCTTGATCTCTTTCTCTGAGTGTACAGAAACATTTACATGGTGTTACCCCCATATTTCACTCTGACATCACCGATGGCCTTGATACCCCTGTCTAGGCTGTAAGCAGATGGGGTCTTCAGGAAGCCAAGGTCTGTGACCATCAGCTTCCTGGAGAAAGGCTTGACTGATGTGTGCAGAGGACTGTGGTGAACCCACAACTCCTTTGTGGTGCAGAAGGAGTAACTTGTGGGAGGGCTGCTCTGTATCCCCAGATCTTTAATTGTGCAGTAGGTAACCTCAGGGTACAACTCCACTTCCTTGATTGTACAGAATGTAGGTCTCTGGAGGGGGATTTTGAAGCTGCTGAGATGCATCATAGGGTTTCCTGTTGACTCCCTCCGTTCCAGCAGTGGATACCATACCTCTTGGGTCTGCAGAGACTGGTGCCTGGAAGGTTGTCCCACCAGACACATCCATGCCAGCCAACCGGCTAGAGCCAGCATGGTCAGGACTAGCTGAGCCAAGGAAGCCAGGTAGAGCACCCAGTGCAACAGGCAGCAGTGCCTCAGCACCCACTGTCCCCACTGTGGACCCTCCCCACTGGCCTGCGAACGCAGCACAGGTACAGCTCGTCCTGGGAGGGAGCATGGGCAGAGGGGAGGAGGAGCAGGTAGTGGGGAACATGCAGGCTGGGTGACGCATGTGGTGTCCAGGGGAGGTGGTAGTGTTGGAGCATGAGTGGAAAGCATGGTGTTGGCTGACATTGGAGGAGGAGATGGAGATGTAACAATGGAAGAGGCCTCTAGCATGGCAGTGGAAGGCACTGCTGTAGATGTGGTGGGAAATGTGCTAGTGGACCCCATGAGACTGCCATGGATAGTGCTGGCAGCAAGGATGGTTTGCGGATAGCTACTGGTGCTAGAAGGGCTGCTGCTCATAGTCGTTGGCAGTAAGGTGGCATTGTCAAGGGTGGCAGGTCTGTGCAGCGTGATGGTGGCAGCAGCAGTGAGAACGGTGGCAGTGCTGGGGGTTTGTGTGGGTGTCACAGTGGGACTGGCTGGTACAGGAGTGGTGGTGCTGAGAGCTCTGATGCTCGTCAGCATCACAAACAAAGAGCTTGGGGAAAGGGTGGAGGTACGAGGGGTGGTGAAGGAAGGTCGCGTGAGGGGAGATCTTGTGGTAATGAGGGTAGGAAGGCAAGATGAGGTAACAGCACAGGGCATGGTAGTATACTCTTTGGGGATGAATGGATGTGGGGGGAAGGTGATCATGGTAGCTTTCTCTGTTTCTTCCCCATAATTATATTCATCCCCTCCTTCCTCATCCACATCCTCCGTGATGCTGCAGTTAAGCTTGAAGTGAATAATGGGCTTCTGCCTATGCTCAGCAGGGCTGTGGCACAGTACCTTCTCAGGTGCGACCTCCACCTTTGTTTCTTCCAGGCCCCTCTCTGGCCAATAAACAATGTCAGCATTCTTCTGGATCCAGGTCTGGAAGTAGTGCAGGTCACAGTTGCAATGCCAGGGGTTCTCAGTGAGGAAAACATACATGAAGAGGTGCCCCTTTGGGAAAAAGTCAGTGGGCAGTGTCTGCAGCTGGTTTCCTGAGAGCCAGAGAGTCTCCAGCTTTTGCAGATCCTGCAGCAACTCCTTGGGTAGCTCCTTCAGTAAGTTGTCTGAGAGGTCCAACTCCCTGAGTGCCCTCAGCCCTGTAAAGGCCTCCCGAGGCAGCCTCTGCATCTTGTTGCCTCGCAAGTCCAGGTTCTGCAGCTGTGGCACTGTGCGGAAAGCTCCTGGGGCCAGTGTCTCCAGGCTGTTGTGGGCCACAGCCAGGTGGGTGAGTGCAGGCAGCCCCTCCAAGACGGGTAGGGCCACCAGGGCATTGTGAGAGAGGGTCAGCTCCTTCAGGGATGGCAGCTGGGCCCCCGTGTGCAGAGCCACCAGGCCATTGTTGGCCAGGTCGATGTCCTGAAGCTGGGTGAGGGGCAGAAGGGCAGCAGTGGTGAGTGACTCCAGACGATTGTTGCTGAGCAGCAGGATGCCTGTGTCTGCAGGCAGGTCTGGGGGCACTGCACTGAGAGCCTGCCCAGTGCAGTTCACCTCCAGGAGATCCTTGACCTTGTTCATCTCTGAGGGGCAGGGCTGGGCTGGGGGCAGCAGGACAAGGAGAGTGACCAGCGTCAGGGCAGGGACCTGCATGGCCTGGAGGGGGAGAACCGAGGGGTGTGGGTGCAAGCAGGCATGCACCTACACATTGCTTTTCTTCCCGTGCAAGCACCATTTGCAGCAAAACTAGCATCCCCTGCCAACCCCTCCGGCACCCTCTGAGCTCTGCAGCCCCTCCCTGGGATGGTGGAAGGGAGGGATGAATCCCACACTTACTGCCATCTTGTCCTTGGAGGCCAGCAGATGATATTTTGGCCCTTTTGCTCTCCTTGTTCTCTTCCATAGTGGGGAGAACCTGACGCATTGGCCTCTACACAGCAATGCCTTCTCTACTGGAGCAGCATTGCTACCTTCACCACTGTAAAACCTATGCCTCTGCAGTGTTTGTGTTCCAGAGTACCCACATCCAGCTCAACCCAGACAAATCATGTGCTGGAAGAATCTCCCTGAATAAGCTCTTACCCAACACCAGCTGAACCCTCTGCTAGATTTGGAGGGTAGGAACATGAATTATGTGAAAGGAGCTTCCTGTGCACAGACATGTCTTCCATGAGCAACCAGGCCCCTGTGAACACTGTGACTCACCTGCAGATCTTCCAGCGTTTGCTCTCCTGCTGCTCTGCCTCCTCCTGCCCACGGGCCAGGCAGTGCTATGGGACAATGCTAGCAGAGAGCTGCCCAGCCCTCTATCAGTATCTACAGTTGTGGGAAGGGAGCTGTGGTTTCCTGAGCAGCCAAACCCATCTCCTGTCCTTTCGCACAGCCCTTGCTCTGGCTGCACTGCCACATCACCATCTCTCCTTGCAAAATGTCAATGAGGATAGCAGGCATTGACCCAGCAGCAAATGGTCATAGCTCACTGCAGTCTGCACCGGATTCTGCTTATTCTGCTGCACAAGCCTGTTTCCCCCTTAGGATTTGCAGGAACACTTACAGAAAAAAATTCCATTGGCTTCTGGAGAGGAAATGGGCAGGAGCATTGGCCACAGCTGCTGAGAAGGGGCTGAGGTGGTAATAAAATTACTCTATGCCCACGATGCTGGAGTAGCCCTTGTGTATGGATGCAGGCCCATCTGGACCTGGATCCCTTGAGGCTCAGGATATTGCCTGCTGTCTGTGATAGAAATGGGATGGACTGAGGCTCTCCTTCCCTAGCAATTGGAGTTTAAAGCCCTCTTCTCCAGCTTGGCAAGCCTGTGAGTGAAGATGCTTTTTGCCTTTTCTGACAGATGGATTCCATCTGCCCTCAGTAGACCAGGTTGTTCAGAGCAAGTCTGATGTATGTTCAAAGCAAATAGCTAAACCCCCTAGCTGTGGCATCAGTTCTGTAACCATTTGTTGATCCCCCCTGATTCGACTGGCCCTTTCAAACCCCTTCACTTGACTGGGAACATTGATGAAAAAACTACCTGTGTGCTCCAGAGTCAGCAGCTACTGCTGCTCCCAGGGCTCTGTAATCCTTGATACTGCTCAGACTGCTCTTGACTGTATCACTGGCACCCACATGAAACAGCAGCAGCAGGTAATGGTGGAATGTGAAAGGCATGGTAGTTTCTCAGTGACATCTTTGATATGAATCCATGGTAAGCAGCATGATCTAGAGAGTGCAGCAGGCCAGTAAATAGTGCCTCCATACCTCTCAGAAGAGAGTCTCCTCTGACTGTTACCCTCTTCTTAGTTTTGCTGATTGTTATACAGGGAGCAGATTATGCTGCCTTGCTGGTTGTTATATGGGGAGTAGATGGGGCTGCCTTACTCATCTTCAGTGCCTTTCCTGCTGAGTCTTTCCTGTAGATCAGTGAAAGGTGCAAGGTGCAAGGGCACCTCTGTCTTCTGGAAAGGTTCTGCAAGAGCACCTGTGGCTTTGGGGGAAGACTGTTCTTCCTGCAGGTCTTTGCAGTTCAAAGTTTCCATTCTTCCACACTGGCCCTCTTCCCTTCTGTGTGTGTTCTCTTGGTCCTCTTCCCTTCTGTGTGTCAAGGGGGGAGTCTCTTGCTGTTTGGCTTTGGGCTGTGGGTCTACTGCAAACTGTGCTTGGAACCAGAAGACTCTCTCATCCCTTGGGAAGAACTCTTTCTCAGCCTTCCTGACACTATGCAGCCTTCTCACTGCCTCTTGCCTTCCTCAACCATTTTCCACAGGTGGTCCTCCACGTGGGCACACCTTTTGCACGTAGGCCTGCTGCCTGTCCCTAGGCTAGCAATAGATCTATTAACTTCCTGCAATGAGAGATCTGCACTGCAGCCTCTCCATTTGGCAGCTCTGTCTTGATGGAGGCACTGGCAGTAGCCAGGGTAGATGGTGCAGACCTCTGCATTGGAGTTGCAGCCTTTGCTCTCAAAGGAGTGTCCACCATTCTGCCTTGGGAGTCAGGTAAGAGGAATATCTTCAACCTTTGCAGATGGTCACATAACATGCCTGGTTGCTGGAAGACAAAGCTTAGATACAAGTTACGAATGGTATGTGTGATGGTAATTGCATTGTGGTACTCATCTGCAGAAGCATTTCCCTCTGCCATGGAATCTTAATCTATAATGGTATCTGCAGAAGAAATGGAGTCTGAAATGATACCTACATTTACAACAGTAATTGAAATAGCATCTGTGTCTATCTACAAGACAGGAGTTACTTAATCTTGGAATATAAGTAGTTCTTAATAATATTCTTGCCCTCTTTTAATTTTTCTTTTTCTTTTTTTTTTTTCATCCTTCCTTGTCCAAACAAAGAAAACATGGACAGGATCTTTGGGGATTGAGACAGGAGGTGTCATTTTAACTAGAACCTCTGATTCCCCAGGACTTTTTGCTTCTTTTTTCCTTTCATTTTTACAGTCAGATACACCTGTGTGTTTTTGGCTACTCCATTTCCTAGACCCAATTGTTGGAAATTATATAACTTTTCTAATTTTTAAATTTATTATTTTAATTAACTTTTAATTATTTTTAAACATTTGCCATAACCAGCATGTAAGTTATAAGTAGTGTATTAGTCTTAAATCACTTTTAGCCAGTATCTAGTAAAGTTGTCATTTGCTCCTTTTATGGGAACACAGCTTGGGAAAATTACTGAAACTTTACCTTTTGCTAAACTAACTCTGATATGTTTCAATGAAAAAAAGCCTGGGAGAGAGATACATTGTTGAAGATGGACATTTAGAATGCAGAATTTATGGACTACAAGGACCTTTTGCAGAAACTGGAAGATAAAGGACTAACAAAGACTCAGTATATGTGTTGAAAAGTCCCTACTGAAGGAAAAAGATAGTAAAAAGACTAAAAAAATGGACTAATTAGCATAAGAAGCAAGAATTCAACAGCCAATAGGAAATAGAACACTAATTATGAGAGTTATGTAATTTAGAACCAATGAACATTAATCTCTTTGTTTGTTAACAATGTATAAATAAGTGAAAAAGTTTTGTATCAATGTCTGTATGGACACTGGAATTTTTTTGGCCATACACACACCTCTGGACCAAGGATAAAGTAATGCCTTTCTTGTTAATACTGAAAAGACAGTTAGAGAGTTTTATTTATCTTGACAATATTGGGGGATTTAGTAACAGAAGGATAGCAGAAACGTGCTGACATGTGAGACTGGCTTGCCCCTGTTTTTTCTGTTTTATATATTGCCTGGCTGACATCTGTTTGCCCATTGTTAAAGCAGTGGTGTCACTGCAAAAAGCAAGTGCAGAGTGTGTTCTCTAGTGGGGTCTGGAGATACAAACTGCTCCACTGCATTTGTTGGTGGCTCCTTATCCTCGTCTTCAAGAGAGTAAGGGAAGGCTGTAGTCAGGTCCATGTTGAAGCTGCTTGAGTGTCAGAGGCAATGAATGGATTTCTTTTGGGCATGTTCAACAAATGTTCAACAAAGTATGGGCTGTGTCTTCTAGTGATCATTTCAGCTGGAGCTGCTGCAGGCTGGAGGAACATTGCTGGGTCTCTCTCCACTGTGATCCATGGTGTCTCCTCCTGCCAGCTACCAGAAGAAAAGTCTGTCTGAAGCCCCACACAGTCTTGGTGAGCTGTACAAAGACCNCTTGGGAAAATTACTGAAACTTTACCTTTTGCTAAACTAACTCTGATATGTTTCAATGAAAAAAAGCCTGGGAGAGAGATACATTGTTGAAGATGGACATTTAGAATGCAGAATTTATGGACTACAAGGACCTTTTGCAGAAACTGGAAGATAAAGGACTAACAAAGACTCAGTATATGTGTTGAAAAGTCCCTACTGAAGGAAAAAGATAGTAAAAAGACTAAAAAAATGGACTAATTAGCATAAGAAGCAAGAATTCAACAGCCAATAGGAAATAGAACACTAATTATGAGAGTTATGTAATTTAGAACCAATGAACATTAATCTCTTTGTTTGTTAACAATGTATAAATAAGTGAAAAAGTTTTGTATCAATGTCTGTATGGACACTGGAATTTTTTTGGCCATACACACACCTCTGGACCAAGGATAAAGTAATGCCTTTCTTGTTAATACTGAAAAGACAGTTAGAGAGTTTTATTTATCTTGACAATATTGGGGGATTTAGTAACAGAAGGATAGCAGAAACGTGCTGACATGTGAGACTGGCTTGCCCCTGTTTTTTCTGTTTTATATATTGCCTGGCTGACATCTGTTTGCCCATTGTTAAAGCAGTGGTGTCACTGCAAAAAGCAAGTGCAGAGTGTGTTCTCTAGTGGGGTCTGGAGATACAAACTGCTCCACTGCATTTGTTGGTGGCTCCTTATCCTCGTCTTCAAGAGAGTAAGGGAAGGCTGTAGTCAGGTCCATGTTGAAGCTGCTTGAGTGTCAGAGGCAATGAATGGATTTCTTTTGGGCATGTTCAACAAATGTTCAACAAAGTATGGGCTGTGTCTTCTAGTGATCATTTCAGCTGGAGCTGCTGCAGGCTGGAGGAACATTGCTGGGTCTCTCTCCACTGTGATCCATGGTGTCTCCTCCTGCCAGCTACCAGAAGAAAAGTCTGTCTGAAGCCCCACACAGTCTTGGTGAGCTGTACAAAGACCTGAAGCCTTCTGCCCAGGCTGAGGTGCTTTGTGCCCTTAGCATCTCCCTGGGCAGTGAGTGCTTGTGCATCCTTCCCCTGCAGCAGTGTCCCCTACTGGCTGATGTCTCTCCTGTACTAAAGAGGAGAACATGTGGGTGTGGAGAGGATCAAGCACCATACATGATGTATTGCGTATATTTGGGCTGAGCAGTGCTGGGCCCTGGTGTGCTATATGTGTACATCTGTAATAATGTTGCTGTCTCCACAGAATTGTGCAATGCTATCAACACATGTGACAGCATCTGCAATGCTACCTGCATATGGATGCTATATGTAGCATTTGTTATGTCTAACAACTCACTGAAGATAACATTGCAGCTGCAGGTAGTATTAAAGGTTAAGTTGCCATATGTGATGGTTTGACACTGGCCAAATGCCAGGCACCCATGAGAGTCATTTGCTTACCCTCTCCTGCTACAGCTGGGCAAAGGAGAGGGGAAAAAATGAATGACAGGCTCATGAGTTGAGATAAGGATTGGGAGAAAAAAGCACTCTAAGGGCAAAACAAGTTAAAATTTAAAGGTATAAAGTGAATTTATTATTAGCAGAGTCAAAGGATGATAATGAGAAGTAAATAAGCACTTAAAACACCTTCTTTCCTCCCCAGCACCTCCCTCCTTCCCAGGAACAACACAGGGAGACATGGCATGGAGGTTTTGGTCAGTTCATCACTCAAGGTCTCTTTCTGTTCGTTGAGGGAGAGGAGTCTTTTTTCTGCTATGCTGTGAGGTTCCTCCCACGGGCAAACAGTCATCCCAAAACTGTTGTGGTGCTAGTCACTAATCCACAGGGTGCAGTCTTTTAAGGCTAGGCTGCTCTAGTTTGGAAGCAGGGGCCCTCTCTCTCTGTTCAGGTCTCCCACTAGATCACAGCTTTTTCTGACATCCACTCACTCCAGAGTGAGCACTTTTCCCACAGGCTGCAAGTGGATCTCTTCATCCCCCATGGACTTCATGCATTATAAGAGGACACCAAGGTTTCACCATAGTCCTCACTACAGCTTGCAGAGGAATCTTGGCTATGACACTTGAAGCACCTCCCCCTCCTCTTTCTTTACCACTGACCTTAGTGCTGCCGTGTTGTTTTCCCTCATGAGTCTTCACTTCCTCCTCTTCTCTGACTAGAAGAAAAACTGTTGCTTGTAGGTACCATTGTCAACAAGTCCCACTAATTCAAAGATTCCTGCAGGATCCTGCAGTGCCAAAAAGTTGATCTTGTCTAGGTTCCACATCAGGGAGTCGCTCGTCACGCTTCTGCTGCTGGCCATGCGGCCCTGCTGCCATAGCGCTATTGAATGCCTCTCCTCATGCAGAGCACTGGGAAGAGGAAGCTGCTGCTGCTGCCCCTGCCCTTTTTGCCCACAGCACGGCTGGCTAGGGGTGGCCAGGTGGGCAAGGCTCTCCACTGATCACATTGAGATGGCTGTGGCTGTGGTCTATTGCTCCAGGAATGGCCCGTGGTGGCGGTGCCTAGCTACCCCTGGAAAAAAAACCTGCATGCATGCTGTTTTGATTTTCTTCTCAAATATGTCATCAGAGGCACTGCCAACCTCTCGAGTTGGGCCAGCAGCATGTCCATCTTCAGAGCCATCAGAGATTGGCTGTGTCAGACATGGTGGAAGCTGCTAGCAGCTTCTCACAGAAACTACCCCTGTGGCTCCTCCCTGCTATCATAAACCAGGCTGTGCCAAACCAACACACCATGACAGACTCAATTTCAGAGAAGGAATATCCACTGCAGAGGTATCATTGCAGATGAAGATACCATTACAGACCCCACTGAAAATGCAGATGCTATGTCAGATGCCAGTGTAGATGCATAAAAGTACCTTTTCCCACTAATTATTTGAATCCTTGGAGAGAAAACCTTAAAAATTTTGCAGAGGACCCCAGCAAAGTGGCAAAATGATTTGATAGTCAAGAACCAGGACTCAGACTGGGGTGACATCAATTTAATGCTGGCAGAATTAATAGAAACTGAAAAAGAATTAGTGATTAAAACAGCTAAAGCACATGTACAGGGACAAATTGCAAGTGGAGCCCTACAGGATATTATGGACATGCTACTCCCTTCTTTGTAATCCTCTGTAGGATCCAAACGGTCCAGGCAAATATGCCTCACTAACCAGATACTGGGAGTTAGTCAAGTTTGGATTCAAGAATGCCATTCTGAAAGCAGCAAATTTGGCATTAATGTAGAATTTTAAACAGCAACAGCATGAGTCTCCTACCAACTTTGTAGATAGGCTCTGAGTGGCAATGTGAAAGTTTACAACCCTTGATCACACTTTCAGAAATGGAGAAGTGGCAGTTGGCCTTCTTGATGCCAGGACAGTCCCACTCAGTCATCAAACAGAAACCACAGAGATTAAAAGAGTCAGATAATAAAAAAATAGAAGCAATCATGGAAGAAACATGGAGAGTATGTAACAACTGAGACAAGCAAGAGAAGGAAAAACAGGAGCCAGTGACAGCTTTAGAGCAACATCAAAGAGGAGAATTTGATCGGGGATGAGGCAGAGGTAAGGGTGGAAATAGTAGAGTTGGCTGAAATCAATCGCAAGGGAGGTTAGGACAAATCAGTGTGTTTACTATAAGAAAGCACTGGCACTGGAAATGCCAGTGCCCAGATTTACCGAACACTACACAGGAAGATGTTGTTACAGCAATAGATAACAGTGAGTGATGGAGACCAGCAGATCTTTACCTAGCAGATCTGCTGGTTAAGATACAGCTAAGGAATGATAAAGAAGTTGAATTCTTAATAGATACAGGGGTCATATTTTTTGTTTTAAGTAAAACTTTAATGCCTAGAAGTAAAAAACCTATCCAGGTATTGGGATCCACAGGCCAACCACAGAATGCCTTTTTCTTAAAATCATTAGAATACAAAATTGGGAAAAAGATGGGAATACATCAATTCCTCTATCTACCAAACTCACCTAAAACCCTACTAGGCAGGGATCTCCTTGAAAATTTAGAGACAGCAATTGAGTTTAGAGAGGGAAAAATGAAATTTAAATTACCTGAAGGCAAATTGATTTTAGCATTAGGATTGGCAATTGATACAGGACCAGCAAATAATAGTAGCTATTTGGAGCATATAAGGAATCAGGTATACCCAGGAGTATGGAATACCGATCCTCCTGGGAGATCAAAATTGTCTGACCCTATTGCGATTGAATTACAGACAGAAGCCAGGCCAGTGGTTAGGAGACAATATCCCTTGAGGAGAAAGGACATAAAAGGGATCAAACCAATTATGAGCAAATTTTTGACACTAGGATTGTTGAAAGAATCTGGATCCGAAATTCATACTTCTATAGTATCAGTGAAAAAACCTAATGGAACTTACAGATTAGTGCAAGATTTGCGAGCAGTCAATAGGATTGCTACAAGTATCTACCCTGGGGTTGCAAATCCCTACACTTTGCTAACTAAACTCTGTGAAGACCTCATTTAGTTCTCAATGATAAATCTCTGTCCTGGTTTAGGGTAAATTTGGGAGAAAACCTCTGAATGGGGTCCCTCTAGGAAAGAGATTCAACCAGTCCCTTCTCCAACTTGTTTGGGGTAGTATTTCCTTGGAGACAAGTGGAAAAAAAACCTGTTTATTTAACAGGCAAAGCACTTTCCAGCGCAAAAAATTAACAACACTAAGCAACAAAACCTCTCGCCACTCTGAAGAGATGACAAATTCAGAATAGTCCCTTCTGTGGGCATCGGCTCAGCTCACTCAGTCTGTTCTCAGTCCCTCCAGTGCTGGGAAATGTCACAGCCCAGGCCAGGCCCCAGTGGGCCATGGGTGAGAGTTTCCAGTGCTCCTCTGAGTTTTCAGTCCAGAGCAGGTTCAAACAATTTTAAGAAAAAGGAAAAAAAACCCCACGGTCTGGGAAGCTTTTCTGCCTCAGCTAGCCAGAAATTAACCAAGAGCAAAGGAGAGCTCTCTCCTGCTGTCCACTGCAGACAACACAGTCTATGCGAACGATGTGGGGGAGCGAGTGCAGTCTCTGATAAGAAACTCTGTACCTCTTCTCTCCCCTTTCACCCCTGGAACCAGTCTTAAAACTGCAGAACTCAATATTCAACATCAACAACAGACGACTGGGGGTACAAGCATCATAGAGTCACACCAAGACAACCTCAAAGATGCTTTTTTCTGTCAGCAACTTGCAGAAGAAAGTCAAAACGTATTTGCTTTTGAATAGGAGAACCCTAGAACAGGCAGGACAAACTGACTTACCTGGATGGTCTTACCTAAGGGATTCAAAATTAGTCCCACATTTTTTGGGAATCAATTGGCCAAAGAATTGGAATAATGGCCGTCTCTGCCTTGGGGAGGGAACATGCCTACAATATATAGATAATCTACTAAATACTACAAAAACTATTGAAGTGTGCTTTATATGGACAATAAGTCTGTTGAATTTTCTTGGACTAAATGGTTATCGAGTGTCTCAACAGAAAGCTCAGCTGGTGCAACACCAGGTGGCCTATCTTGGATATGAAGTCTCTAAGGACAAGATCCCTGGAAACTGCATGGAAGGAGATAATCTGCCAAATACCTAAGCCACAAACTGTAAGAAAACTCCATGTTTTTCTTAGAATGGCAGGTTGGTGCTGGTTGTGGATATACAACTATAGACTGATGGCAAAACCTCTGTGCAAGCCAGTGAAAATTTCTAAAAATATTGTGGTGTGGACACCTGAAACAAATCATGCCTTGGAAGAGTTAAAGTGTGAGCTCACACTGTTTTGGTTATTCTCACATGAGAGACAAGGAATAACCTTAAGGGCTGGCACAACACCTGGGTCCTTATGAAAGGGCAGTAGCGTATTTTGTGAAACAATTCAATACTGTGAGCAAGGGCTGGCCCACCTGCCTTAGGGCAGGAACAGCAGTGATCATGAATATTGAAGAGGCATGGAAGTTTGCACTGGGTCAAAAGATGACATAGTGTTACATACTGTGTAAGCCATTTTATAACATAAAGGGAGCCATTGGTTGTCTCCTTCAAGGTTCCTAAAATATCAAGCAATCCTGGCTGAATCTGATGATACTGAAATTCAAGTGACCAATACTGTTAACCCTGACTCTTTTCTGCAAGGAAAGTCTGAAGCTGAACTTGCAATACACAGCTGCCTAGAAACCATTGAAGCTGTGTATTCCAGCTGCCCAGATCTAAAGGAGGAGCAGCTCCCAGATGATGGTTCACTGATGGCAGCAGTTTGTGAGACAGGGAGTGCAAATGGTGGGGTATGCTATGACTACAGTCTTGGAGGTAATCGAGTCAAACCCATTACCAGCAGGAACCACAGCAACAAAGGCTGAGCTGCTGATAGCCCTCCCTCAAGCATTAGAACTGGCAAAAGGAAAGAAATTTAGTATTTGGACTGATTCTAAATATGCTTATGAAATTGTTCATGCCCATAGAGCCGTATGGAGAGAGAGGACTCCTGACTGCACAAAAGAAGATTGTCAAATATGCAACTGAAATCCTCAGGCTCCTTGAGACAGTGAAACTCCCATTGCAAGTGGCAATTATACATTGCTGAGGGCACTCTAAATGTAACACTCTTCCAGAAGAAGGTTTTTTCCCCATTTGACAGAGAGGTCTTGTAAATCTTCCCTAGCTTGAGTCTGGAGATCTGTGTCTTGGCTTGCAAAGCAGGATGCAACCAAAAGTATGTATTCTATCACCATCTATTGAAACCAGGTGGGGCAGTGGTCTTTATCCCCAGGGGGGATATCTTCTGTTAATGGATCATCTCTTAAACCCAAGTGGGGCAGTGTTCTTTATCTTTTCCACAACCCATCTTTCCTCCAGGAGGATATCTCCTGTTAATAGGCCATTGAGTCCCACTGCATAAAATTATATCATCCTATTGAAAGATGCTCCTACCAGGGGAAGGAGCAAAGCATTTCCTACCCGGATAAAATCTGAGATTTGAAACATCAGAGCAGCCTTTTTCCACTAGATTCCAGAGGAAAACCAGACCCTTCTACATCATTGCTGGACCTTCAGAGGAAAACTGAACCCTTCTACAGGATCACTGCTTCAACTGAACCACATCTGTCACTGCAGGAGGATGCAGCCACTGCTACCAACACCCTGACTGACTGATGGGGTGTCAGGTTTTATTCTGACTGTCAGTGGTTTTTTTTTTTTGTTTTAATTATTGTATTTTTATTTCAATTTTTCCTACTAAAGAACTATTATTCCTATTCCCATATCTTTTCCTGAGAGCTCCTTAATTTCAAAATGATAATAATTTGGAGGGAGAGGGTTTACATTTTCCATTTCAAGAGAGGCTCCTGCCTTTCTTAACAAACACCTGTCTTTCAAACCAAGACACACAGGTTACCTGGATACAGACACGAGACTCCTTTCAGGCTGCTTTCTTGGGACCAGTTAAACAGGAGGCTGGGTTCTCAATTCTCAGTCCTCCTGTTCCATTTCACACTGAAACAGCTAAGTGCTGATCATCCACCCAGAATTGATGCCAGACTTCAACAATCCTGCAACCTGTGGCTGCACAATTCTGCAGACAACAGAGCCTCAGTTACCATTTGAGCAAACAGCGGGGCCACCCCCTCACTTCACAAATATTTTAGCACTAGAATTCCTTTGGCACAGCCCTGTACCAGAGGACCCAACTGTTTATTACATTTCTGGGTATTTTCAGTATAACTTAACTTAGTAGAAATAGCCTATGCATTTTCTCTGCTCAGTTAATTCCTTCACCATTCCCAAATCTGGGCATGGGATCACCAGAAAAGCAATATTTCCAAAGACTATTTCCACATTCATGAACAATTCACACAGGAGAAATCAGTCTTTGTAACCAGTCCATATGAAATTTCAATTTATTTTCTGGGCCTGGGAGAGCTAAAGCTGGGGCATTATTCAACCTTTCTTGTAATACCCTATTAATCCTAAAAATTGTCACAGTTTACCTGCAGTCCTGGGCAACAGCACCTTCAAGATTTTCTGGATGCCCTCCAAGCCAACACACTGCAAGCCTTCAGTCAAAATATGCCCTAAACATTCAACCTTTCTCTCTGTCACCTGTGCCTTCCCTGCAGACACTCCAATCCTCCCTTCCAGCCAGAAAACTGAATAATTTCACAGACAATAAAACAAAAGATTATAACGGCCAGGTGCTTGGCCTCCAGCTGAGAGCACATCCTAACTCAGAAAACACTTTATTAAATGCATCAACATGTTGCATATTCATAGACCTTCATGCATTATTCAAAATCATCCACCCGCAACCTGTAAATCTACTTTTTTGTGACGCCATTCGGGAGTCAATAAGTTCTTTCCCTGGAGTTCTGGTTATCTTCATCCAGACAGGATAATCCAAGAATGTGAAGAATTTCCTGATTATCTTTTTACCATTCTTTGAGTTAATTACATGAACAAAAGCTTTTTACAGCACCATGTTGTAGTCCTAGAGATATATATATTTATCACACTACTATTTCTAAGTTTTGTTAATAACAGAACTAAAACTATATTCACACAGTTTTCCAACATTATACATATAGCATTCATTTTAATATTTGCGAAAAGCCAATAATTAATATAATATGTACTTATAGCAAGTAGATACAAAAAGCAAAAAAATAACAGTCTACTACCAGGCTGTCAGGGATATAGTTAGTAATTCATGCCAATAAAATATAGATATGTGAATCAAACTTGCTGTACAAAGGGAGTGGGGAGGGCAAGGGTTTCAATTCTAGGATGGCGAAACGGCGGACGAGGGTGGAACGTGAAATTAACATATGAAGAAAACCTCAGCTACACAGAAGATAAGTCGTTCACGATAACATGATCTCGGGGATGCCCAGAAATGATGGCCCGCAAAAATACCCATCTGAGATAACCAAGGCCATCACCACCTTCCACCTTAATACAGGATTCCGGGAACTGGAGGAGGGACATTCATCAATTCCTGGATGAGGTTTTGTGCAGCTTGAAGTCGTTATAAATGAGAGACAAGAGTCTTGATATTTAGCAAAATTTAGATTGCTTTATTTGATCTAGACAGAGCAAGCAGTGCGCTGGGGAAACGTGAGGGGTCACCGCCCAATCGATGCCCCACCGAACTTGGTTTGCAGCTCCTTTTTGTAGTATGGTCTCCCATCGTAATCAATAATTTTTATGTTCTTTGCTGCCCCACTTTTGCTGTGTAAGCAGTGGTGAATAAACATTCACCAGGCCTCCAGACGTTAGACTAAACATATACAAATTCACCAGGCCTCCAGGCGATAATCAATCACAGATAATCATCCGGTCCTGGTAGATACCCTCCTGAGAAGTTTTGGAGGTCTGGATCTTGAGATACACAAAGGCAGGAAGGGCTATTGCGAAGTCTGACTTTGAGAACTGGTAGCCGATACAACTTATTAGGAAAAACATGCTATAATATAACATAGCATAACATAACATAACATAACATAACATAACATAACATAACATAACATAATATAACATAAGATAACATAACAAGGTGATTTTAAACAGAATGATTTTATCATATAATTTCCTTTATCTAGTGTACATGCTTCACTTCAGAGCTTGGTATTCTGGTTTATACAAACCCCAGTGCTTCTGTGATTGACACGAATCTTTTATCAATTATCACAAAGTGAAGAAAGGAACTAGCATAAATATGATGAACTCTGAAAGAAAACAAAGGGACTCTGCTGCAAGTTAAGAAAAAGGATATATAAGCTGCCCTCCCAAAACAGCTAGTGTGGGTGGAGTGGTTTTAGTGCAATAAAAACCAGACCCTCGTTCATCCAGCCTTTCTCCCGAGAGTTGTGTGCTGTCATTTTTGATTGCTGGCTGTCGGGACTGTAACACCGTCACAAATAAATTTATTTTTATTTTAATTAAGATTTGGCACATTTTTATTTTTACCTATAACACAGGCGTAACAGCAACGGGCAAAAATTAACGGTAGTAGTCACTAGTTACAAAGTTGCTGAAGTCTCGAGGACTCCCTGAAACAAAGAGAATCTCAAAATGGCAAAGTGAGCCCTTGCCCCAGATGGCCCCCACAGCTGGCCGCATGCGGGGAGACAAAAGGAAAACGGTGGTAACCATCTCTCCTGTCTCTCCGGCAGTGGCAAAAGTGATACTTCGAAGTGCCTGATACTCGGTGAAGGGCCAGAGCTCGTGGAGGGATTTCTTGCTCCCGGCAGGAGACAGCAGGACAAGGCGAGGCAAGGCTAGGGCGGCTCTGGCGGCTGCGGGGCCTCGGCACAGCGGGGCCGTCACTCCTCGCTCACAGCCGGCTGCGGCTGCAGACGGGGGTTGCAAAATTTACTTTGAAACAGATTTTGATTGGGAAGCGCAGCTACTGGCGTTGCTACTGTTGCGAGTAGTGCCAAGCAGCAAGAAAAAAAACAAGCGGTAAACCACGAGGCCAGAGAGAGAGAGCGCTCCTCCTGAGCTCTCCAACTTAAAAAAGCCCGGGCCCTGCCCAGCCCCAGCCCCTGCTCCGTTTTCCGGCTGCAGGCTGCCAAAGAGACAGTAACGATTTTTAGGCACCCTTGGATAGGGACGACAATGACATTTTGGGTTACCCCGGTGTAAGACTCGGTCTGGAGTTTCCCTCATATGCCTCATGACCGTCCTGAGGACAGAGGCTCTCCCAAGGACCCCCACCCGCTTCTGGACAGGAGTTCTGGCCTGGCCGAGGTGGATGCTGGCCGAGGGACTGTTTGCTGATGCACTGTGCTCACTGTGGCAAAGTGATCCAGCAGCTGTCTATGGTGCAGTGCCTTCGAACAGGTACTACACCTACGGCTGCTTCTGGGAGTGCCACTGCATGTTCTGTCTCGAGCACCTCACAATGGCCCATAAATCTCCCCACCTCTTGGCCAGATGACACTCGCTTTGGAAAGGACTATAAGAAAGTGACTCTCTGGAGAAGCCTTTGAGATCTCCCCACAGAAGACGTGTCCATTGGCTGGGACCGCGAGGACACCAGAGTCTATCAAACCAGACCATGAGGGCATTTGTCTGTCTGTTGGTAGCTATTCCCTATTCCCCCCTTTCTCTCTCTCTCTCTTTACTTTGTTTCCTTTAACTCTCCCTCTATCGAAAAACTGAGTTGTTGGCACTCAGTAAAGTGTATTTTTCTTTTGAGTAACTGATTTGTCCCCTGTTGTTGCCTTTTTGCACCTCTCAGATCAAAACAAACCATCACAACTCCCGCCTGTATTAACAGTGGATCATGACACCTGAACACTCTACATGAAGACATTCCTTGTTGTTTGTGTTTCCTTTTACCGTGTTTATGGTAATTACAAGTACACAGTGTAGTAAGTATTTATTATTAAAAATCAAGCTATAATTTCTTCCCATCTCAGAAGAGTCTGATTGTCACTGTTCTAGCATTTATTGCATTTTGGGGAGGCAGGGGTGTGGGGTATATGGCATGTATTCTTAAACCCCATACTTGAGGCTTTTGCATACTAGCTACAGAGGAAAGAACAAGCTGGCGACCTATGCGAACAAGATCCATCCTTAAGTGAATCCTATTAGTTTCCTAAAGGGGCCTAAGAGATAATAGGGAACAGTAGTACTAGTATGGCCTGTAATTAAGTTAAATTTCTTCATAATACCTTTTATGGGGCCTATGTTTTGGATTTGTGCTGAGAACAAGGTTTATAGCACAGGGATATTTTAGTTCAAGCCCCCTCATTATTAGGGTAGCATCTGAATCTGAATCCCAAGGACAAACAAAAAATTTTTTTTTAAATTTTAAAAATTAGATCCCAAACCACATTTTCAAGGTCCAAAGGATTATTTTTCAGATTTGACCCTGAGTTTTTCAGGCACTAACACTATTTATATGATGCAATCCTCACAAAGAGGATACATTTTAAATCACCAGAACAAGTGTTTGGGAGAACAAATAGTCAATTTAAAATCCAAACCCACATTTTAAGACTACAAACTTGCTATAATTTGCTAAATTTCTAAAAAGCAATTCATAATTGCCAAGGTTTATGCTTTTAGAGTTCAAAGACACATTTAGAGGGTCCAAAGCCTCATTTGTGAGTCCAAAAGCTCATTTTTTGGCCCCAAATCTTCCTTTTTAGTTTTCCAAAGCCTCAATGCTGGGGACCAAAGCCCATCTTTAGAATTCAGTCTGCAATTTGGCCATTTCCAGTCCTTCTTTTAAGACTCCAAAGACCCATTTCCTCATGCACTTATGACTAAAGAAGGTCCCAAGAGACTATGGGGAGGGTGAGAGTGCTCATCCTTCCTTCTCTGTGATGATGTGGGTGTTCCCTGTGTCACACTGGGAAGCATGTCAGCTCCAACAATCTGTATGCAAATTACTCATCTTCAATAGCTTTTTGGGCAAGCTGAAAGATTTCTACATATCAGCTGTGACACTTGAAACAGGGAGCTGTAGATTTTAGAGGCTGTCAGGGCTTTCACCACTGATGATCAACTCAGCAGCATGAGGCAGACCAAGATGGGCTTCTGGGAGAGGATGAAGCCCACCTTCATGATGCCCAGCACCATCCCTTGAGACACAGACATTGCAGACACCACAGGACTGTCGCCAGCACCCACCACGCAGCATTGTTGGACACAACAGCTGTCCTGTGGGTGTCTCCATCCAAGGCTGCAAACAGCAGTGACACATCTTACAATGCCCCACAGCCCAGGGGTGCTGGGAGAATTGAGAGTCGGCAGACACAGAGTACAGCCTAGCTTTCCTCTGCTTTCCTGAGGAAAGGCTGTCTGGGACACAGTGGCTGCCTACATCCAACAACAGCTCTTGCTGTACAATGTAGGACAACACTCATCTCCTCTTCATCTGCACAGAGAAGTGCAGAGTCCCATAGCCCTGGAGCATAGTCTGCAGTTCCTCTTGCTCTCCTCAGAGATCAAGAGACCTACCTCAAAAGGTCCCACTCCACTTTCAGGAGACCATCTCCAAAACTGAACATATTCAGGGATTGCTTCTACAAAAAAGGTTACAGGACAGAAAGCTATTGCTGGCATTTAGATCCCCATGACAGCCTAAAGCTTCACTTCTTGGCAGTGGAGAAGAATCACTAGGTTCTAAAGGGTCTTTTCTACCATCTCACCTATTAATTTTTTTCATGCCTAAAACCTCCATTTTAGGGCCACAACCCTAATTTCTGAGCTTCTAACCTGCTTTATATTACATTTTATTGCCTGTAGAACCTGATTTGGAAGGTCCAAATTTTCATTTATAGGGCAAAGGCTCATCTGTAGAGTCCAAAGTCTTCTTTAGAAAGTCCAAAGAGTCTTTCTGGTGTCCAAATCCTCTTTTCAGCTTCCACAGATCTTGTCTCTGGGACCAAAACAAATGAGGCTCTGGACCTAACAGATAAAACTTTGGACCTTCCAAATGGGACTTGGAGCCTTCAAAATGATGCTCTAAGCCCTTCAGATGAGTCATGGGGTTTGTGCCTAAACCAGGTCAGTTTGGGCTCAAAACAGGATTTTTTGGACCCTAAAACTAAAATTGTAGTTCCTAAAAACAAGACTAAAATATATGGATACTAAAGGAATAGCCTTAAAAAATGGGATTTTACATCTTAGAAATAATTTGGTTCAGCTTCCAAATGAGGCTTCAGGCATGCAGAACATAAGACTTTGAGCCCTCAGTGAGGAGTTTGCACCCTAAAATGAGGCTTTGGATTCTAATGTGCTCTCCTGAGAGGTGGATTCCAAAGAATCCTGGTGCTAAAAAGCCAGCAAAGATGAGAGAGCCAGGGTGAGAAAGAAGTTGGGTGAGGGCCTAGGAGCTATCCAAGGTCTACCCAACATAGTTTCTGAAGGTGTTCCTTTGGTATTGCTAGTTCAGGGTCAGCCTGAAGCTGATCTAAAGGGCAAGGAAAATTCATTGGAAATGAGCCCTAAGAGCCCAGGTGATTTTCTACACAAGTCACATGGACACATTCCAGTACCTGGGAAGAATGGAACAGAAGCCCCTAGCACTGCAAGTATGCCAGCCAAACCAGTGATCAGGCTCATAGCCCTCAGAAGCCTTTAATTCCTCTGTCTGCTGCAGCTCCAGGAAGAGACAGGAGCTTGGCTGGTGGGTGAATCTTTTGCCAGGGGAGGTCCAGTGACTTCCAGTTGTGAGAGTTGCCTGGGTTGTGTGTAGAGCCATAGGGTTCTGTGGGCACCAACAGGAGATGTCCCCATGCAGCCTTGTGTCACAAAGCGGCAGAGATGTGGCACCTGTCCAATCATTGTGACATCACCTGCCCAATGCTTGGTATCCTGAGGACCAGACCAGCAAAGATTGAAGTGGTCTTCAGGATAACTCAGCTCCTTTCTTTGCTACTTGCTTGCCTGCATTTTTTCAAGCATTCTCTGTCTTTTGGCAGCGACTACAAGCACCAAAAAAATGATTCTGACAGTTAAAGCTGTTCTGTGGGTCGCATTTGGGTTTTTTTAATTTTCAAGCTACATTTATTTTCTTTCTCAACAGGAGACAGGTTTAGTTCTGATCTGATTTTTCTGGAGGAGGATCTGGATCTTTTGTCATCCACAACTTTTCCATCTGTTCCTGAGAGTAACGGCTGCAACAGGAAATAATTCCTGTAAAAGTTTTGCCAGCAGCCTTGAAATTTGTGAATGCCCACAAACAACATGGCTGGTGCTTCATTCCTGAGTGTCAGTGCACTAACAAACTAGATCCTGAGAGCAGCCAGACTAACCCAGGTGATTTTGGTTAGACACAGGAAAATGCATTTGGTCACTCTGTCACTAGTGCACTAGACTTTGAAAGAGGACATTGCTCATAGAAAGACCTGACACCCATAGGTACTTGCTTGTTCTTTCCACATTACAATGTGAAAATGAGGAAAAAGGAACTGATAATTCAAGGCTCTAGAGGGAAATGAAGGTAGCCTGAGATCCAGAAATCAGTTTGAAGGGCTTTGGCAGACTAAGCAGGGGAACAGACTGTTTTCCAAAACTCTTTCCATACCAGTAGATATAAACGGGCTGTTAGGCTTTCCCCAGTGTTTCTGTGATGGCTGTTAGAGCTGTTGTCCTTGGTGCTTCTGTAGAGAACTCAACATTTTAATGTGCTTTCAAGCAACAGTATTATCACATCTCATCAAATATCATTCCCCTGCAGGCATTGCTGAGGGAATGGCTCTGCCACAAAGGATCCTCTTTCCCCCGGAGGAGATTTGCATGGACTGGCAGCAAAGACAGAGACCTGGAGCAGGACTCTGCAACCTGGGCAGTACTTGTTACATCAACGTCATCCTGCAGTGCCTGACATACACACCACCTTTGGCCAACTACCTGCTCTCTCGTGACCATAGCCAGTTGTGTGAGTACTTTAAGGAATCTTTCCTCATAAATCTCTTGAGCATCCTAAGGATTACATAACCTGGAATGTTATTTAGGAGGACAGTAACCCTTCTTTGTCAGTCCCATGAGCTTGTGTTCAAAGAAGGAGAAGTCACTGTTCCATTGTGTGTGTCCATAAGACACAAGATATGTGTCCATCTTCAGGAAGGCACCTCTTTCTAGCCAGGTATCTCTGTCCCTGCAAGTTAAACCCTCTCAGCTTATTGCAACAAAAATTTGTGAGTTTCTGAAGAATGTTTTCCCTGCACTAAAATGTCCTAGACTTGTTAGGAATAGTTGGAACAGCTGGATGGATGGGCGAATCCAAAGAAAATGACATTTAGTAAGTCCAACTGCCAAGTCCTGCATTTTGGCTACAAATAGGCTGGAGACAGTGTGGCTGGACAGTGCCCAAGCAGGAAGGGACCTGGGGGTAGTGGTTGACAGCTGACTGAACATGAGCCTGCAGTGTCCCTCGGTGGCCAAGAAGACCAACAGCATCCTGGCCTGAATCAGGAATGGTGTGGCCAGCAGGAGCAGGGAGGTCATTCTTTCCCTGTACTTGGCACTGGTGAGGCCACACCTTGAGTGCTGTGTCCAGTTCTGTCCCCTCAGTTTAGGAAGGATGTTGAGACACTTGAGCACATCCAGAGGAGGCAACAGGGCTGGTGAGGGGCTTGGAACACAAATCCTGTGAGGAACAGCTGAGGGAGCTGGGGTTGTTTAGCCTGGAGAAAAGGAGACTCAGAGGTGACCTTATCACTCTCTACAACTCCCTGAAAGGTGGCTGTAGTCAGGTGGGGGTTGGTCTCCTTCTCCAGGAAACAACTGACAGAACAAGAGGACGTGGTCTTAAGTTGTGCCAAGGGAAATTTAGGTTGGATGTTAGGAAAAAGGTTTTTACTGAAAGTGTGATAAAGTAATGGAATGGTCTGCCAAGGGAGATGGTGGACTCACCATCCCTGGATGTGTTTAAAAAAAGTCTGGATGTGACATTCAGTGCCATGTTGACGTGTTAGGGCATGGGTTGGACTCAAAGGTCTCTTCCAACCTAGAAATTCTGTGATTCTGTGACACTGTCAACTTGGGAGAAGTGTAGATTGTTCTTAGAACTTCAAGATCTCCATTAGGTTTCCTAGTGCTATGGATGATGTACTAATCTGAGGATCTTTCCTCCCTCCCTCCCTCTTCAGGTCATCGGCAAGGCTTCTGCATGATGTGCATCATGGAAGCACACGTTAGGAAAGTCCTGAGCTCTTCTGCCAATGTCATCTGGCCTAGGGCTGTCGTCAGGGACCTCAAATGTAAGTAATTTCAGGTGCTTTGATAAGTTCTCTCCCTTTCTTGTAGGTGAGAACTACTAACTACTTTCTTAGTCATAGGAGAAGAATTTGAGCCTGACATGGCCGGAGATGCCTATGAGTTCTTATGCTGTGCTCTTGAGGCCATGCAGAGAGCTTGTCTGAGTGGAAACAGAGGGTAAGCATTAGTAAATATCCTTTTCCATGTTCCCAATCGGACTCCTTGGATGTGCTCCCATCAAGGAAAACCCATGCCCAGGGATTTCCAAGCTAAACTTCTGGAGGATAACTCTGCCTTGCCATTCATTTCCAGTGCAGACATCTCTTCTCAAACAAATACCATCATCCATCAAATATTTGGGGGCTTTCTGAAATCCAGAGGTAATATTTCCACATCTATTGTTCTTCTTGGCATTGTTTTCATCCTTCCTTCTGTCTGATTGTGATAAATGGCTGGTCCTGTAACTGGCATAATTGGTACCGTGAGCATAAAATGTCACCATCATTTACCTTTCTCTCTCACTCAGCATTTTGATTTTCCTTCCAGTTATGTGCTTGAGGTGCCAAGCAGTTTCTGATTCCTACAAGGCCTTCCTGCATGTCCTTTTGGATATCAAAGTAAGAGGGCTTCCAGTTGTGCTTCAAGACATCCCAAGGCTCCTGTAAGAAAAATGTACCTCCTTCTGCAGAGACCATGGCACTCATCTCCGCATACTACAGAGGAAGCTTTTGACGGCCCCAGGAACTCCTGGGACAAAAAAGAAATCCTTCCATCCTTCCTTCCTTCCTTCCTTCCTTCCTGGAATCCTGGAATCTTTCCTTCCTTCCTTCCTGGAATCCTTCCTTCCTGGAATCCTTCCTGTAATCTTTCCTTCCTGGAATCTTTCCTTCCTGGAATCCTTCCTTCCTTCCTGGAATCCTTCCTTTCCTTTGTATTGTTTGGTCTCCTCAACATCAGCTGCCTGGATCTTCTTGTTAATTCCTCGGAGGTGTTCAGGCATGGGCATTTCCCACAGCTCAGCAGCTCTTTTTTCACTTCTCCAGGCACCCTCATCCCTCACCACAGCTCTCGAGGACTTTGTGGCACCCAAGAAGATGGATGGAAAATACTGCTTCAAATGTAACAAGTAAGATGACATTTAACAACTTCTTAACACTTGATTCCATGTGAAGGAGCTGCATGTGATTGAGCAGAATCATCTTCTCATGGAGGTTTAAAGCACAATAATGAGACACAGGTTTTTTAAATGTGACCTTATGGCATGGAATAGCCTTAAAATACTGTAAGGATATGTGAGACACAAAAGCTTGTCTCGCCTTGTTGGGTGAATATAGGATGCATTTCAGCACTTGGCTCTGCTTTGTTTCAAGGTGTGAGAAGAAGGTAACTGCCTCCAAAAGGATTACAGTCCACTGTGTGCCCAAGGTCTTCACGGTATGCCTGGAAAGGGCTGCTGATCACACAGGCAAGAAGATCAGCAAGGTGTGTATGCAACTGCAGTGCAACTTTCTCTTTGAAGCAGGAGAGTCCCCAAAACAGTACACTCTTTCAGAAGCTGCTCATGTTGGGGTTTTTGTGCTCTGTTATGGGGAGAGGAGAGTTCCTATGAGAAGACCATCCTGGACTCTGCTCCAACAGAGCTGCTTTGGTTGAGAACAGTTTCCTGCTGCCCAAACCATTATGTGCTGAAGGGCTATTTCATGTGGTAGTTCAGGATAATTTCTGGTCTTTCTACAGATTGTTGAGTATCCTGAGTATTTGGATCTTCGGCCATACATGTCTGACACAGCTGGAGAACCCCTCCTCTACTCCTTATATGCTCTTGTGGTGCACAGCGGTGACACCTGTCTTGATGGACACTTCTTCTGCTACACAAAGGTAAAGAGCAACTTCTTTCTTGATTGAGAAATGTGTGCTGGGAAGACAAACTTCCTTATCAGTGTTGCAGGTATCCAAGGCTTTTGGGAGACAAGGTCTCCTTCAGGGCTGATTTGGATTTGTTTTGGTGTATTCTTTGTTCAGCTGCTCCTCTCTTTGGTGTGGAGAAAACCTGCAACTCCTTTCCAGAGATGGATGACTTTCTTTGCAGGCCAGCAATGGACTATGGTACAAGATGGATGATGAGTCTGTGGATAATTGTGGCATCCACACAGTTCTCAGGCAGCAAGCCTATTTGCTGTTCTATGCCAGGTAATAACTAGTGTTCAGAATATGTTTCCTTTTCCCAACTTTGCAGTTTATCTTCTTATCTTCCTGGGTGTTTCTGTTATAGGAGACAATTCTTCCCTGCTTACTTCAGTACTGTCAATTCTGAACTACGTCATATCAGTTCTCTTCCTGGGCTTTAGGGTGATGGCCTGTGTAAGCTGCTCCTTGTGTGCTCTCTGAAACTAGGTCATGTTGAGAGGACCTAAAGGGGACTCCAGGAAATATGGAGAGGGATTCTTTATCAGGGAATACAGTGATAGGACAAGAGGTAAAAAATTCAAAGTGAAAGAGAGATTTAGATTAGTTATTAGAAAGAAATTCTTGCCTATCAGGATGGTGAGGCACTGACAGAAGCTGTCTACGAGTTTCTCTAAGGTGTGGCTGCCCCATTCCTGGAAGTGTTCAAGGTCAGGCTGGATGGAGGTTGGAACAACCTGTAGATGTTCCTGCTCACGGTAGGGGGAGGTGGAACTAGATGGTATGTAAGGAACCCTCCAAACCAGACCTTTCTAGGATTCTGTGAAATGGAGGCTGTAGGGAGAATAGACATGAGGACTTATTCTGGCAGAGGCAGACCTGGTGAGAAGACCCCCATCAAATTTGCCATTGGTGACCTTGGTGAAATCTTCTACAGCAGAGAGCTGTAGAAACCACTCCAAGAAGATGACTGAATCCCAGAGGAGCCTGCAAGGAATGCCTTAAACAGAGATCACTTTATTTTTTCTCCAGATGCTCTGATTTGAAAATGGGAGGAATGGTGGCTTCCTCTCTGACACCATCCTATACCCATTCCTTCCTCAGTCAGTGGGAGGCCAGCAGTGAGCAAGCAGGTTCTGCAGGGACACACGGTCAACCTAGTAGGACTATGTCAATGCACTGCCAGAGGACAAGTGCCAGGAAGAGGATCCAGAGCAGATCCCCGCAGTGGGGCAATGATCACTGCAGCTGGTTCATGAACAGCACTGGCTCCAACAACTCAACAGGAAGGAAGAGAAAGAGAACTAGTCCTCCAGGTCGTGACCATGTTTTCAAGGATGGCACAGCTTCAGGGCCCTTCAACAGAAGCTGTCGGTGGGCTCCTGTGCCCAGTGCTGCTTGGGTACAACACCTGCCAAGACAGAGAGAGCAAAGCCAGTCCTCACAGCAGGGCTATGATCTTTGCAGACGGTTTATGGAGATCATGGACTGTCACCAGTCAGTGAGGAGGAAGAGTTGGTGGAGAAGTCCTCCACACTGTGACCAAGACCCAAAGGATGACACACCAGAAGGGTCCTCAAATGCTAGCTCCAAAAGGGCTAATGCACCCAGTGCTGCTCGGGAGCAATCCCTGCCAAGGCAGAGAGAGCAGAGCAGATCACCACAGCGGGGCTATGATCTTCGCAGACGGTTTGTGGAGATCACAGACTACCACAAGCCAGCAAAGAGGAGGAGGAAACACTCATTTGGAACAAACAGGCAGAAAAGATAAAGCCAGAATTAAAACCCCTTGATAGCCTTCTGTGTATAATTTACAAGGTGTTTCCTTCTCTGTAGGTTTTGGGGCAACTGGGGGAAATACCCACTGTGGGATGTTTGTGTAATGAGATTTTGAAAGCTGTATGCTTGCATGTGCCCAACTGGCAATTTCTTATTTTTTGGATATGGAGTTCAAGTCATTTGAAAGGACATGAACTGAATGAGCCAACAGTGATTGGGACTGAAAAAGGCTGGGCCCTGAGGGTGCTGCCCAGTGCCACCAAGTCTATTGTGGTGCCAGGAACAAATACTGTCTCCCAGGAATCAGCATTGGGATTGACCCTGGTTAACATCTTTCTCAACTAATGGTCTGTCTTCTGGGGCAGAGGACATGATCAGCAAATTGGCACATGACAGCAAACTGGAAGAGTGGTGCTTAGGCCAGGGGTCGTGCTGCTATCCCTGAGGGACCTGGGCAGGCTGGAGAGATAGGCTGGCAGGAACCCCTTTTAGTTCCCTTTTAGAAAGGGAGGTGTAAAGGGTGCCAAGCAACAGCAGAGGCTACGGAGTGAGCCCATGGAGGCTCCATCCTTGGACATATTCCACAGTCCTCTGTGCTTGTTCATGGACAAGTGGCTGCAGGTGTCTCTGCTGGAGAAGGGGGTGGGAAAGCCCTGATTCACCCTTCAGGTGACCTTCCTCCCAGGCTCAAGGTGTCACGGATGCCTAAAAGAATCCAGCCAGCAGTGCTGTCCCCTGAAGGTGACCATCAACATTTCCACCAGGAAGCTGGAGCCTATGGAGATGCTAGGCCAGGGCAGGCTCCTGGCAGGTGCAGCAGAGCAGCCATGAGTCACTGGACTCTAAAAATGCACATATGGGACCTAAAAGTAAGTATTTGGTCCCTAAAAAGGAAACTTTCATAGAATCATCAAATCACAGAATCACAGAATAATAGGATCCTAGAATGTTTTGGTTGGAAGGAACCTTAAACATCATCTAGTTTGAACTCCCTTGTCATGGGCAGAGGCATGTTCTACTAGACCAGTTAGCTTCAAGCCCTGTCCAACTAGGCCTTGAACACTTCTGGGGATGGGGCAGCCACAGTTGCTCTCAGCAACCTGTGCCAGGGCCTCACCACCCTCTTGGGGACAAATTTCTTCCCAAAATGCAATCCAAACCTAATTTTTGTCTGTTTGAAACCATCACCTCTTGACCTGTCATTCTGTACCCCTTTGTGCAATGTCACTGTCCAGCTCTCTCAGAGACCTTTTTGGGGCTAGAAGTTGCTAGAAGACCCTATAGCCTTCTCTTCTCCAGGCTACAACAGCCAAACTCTCTAAACCTGTCTTTTTGAGAGAGGTGCTCCAGCCCACTGAGCATTTTTGATGCTTTCTCTGAAATTGAACTAGCAGGTCTGTGTTTTTTCAAGCCTAGAAGCAAAGATGTAGGTTCTATAAATGAGACTTGGGGACATAAGAGAGGGCTTTGAATCTTGCAGATGAAAGTTTGGACAAGCAAGATGTGGCTTGGACACTAAAAATGACTAGTTAGTTCATAAGAATGCCCATTAGAGTACAAAAGGAAGTTTTGGAGAGAAAAACAGTGCTTTGGACTCAAAAGGAGATGTTGAAAACTGAAATGGAGACTGGACACTAAGACTGAGGCTCTGTAGCCTAAGAAATAGCTGCTTTGGGAGCCAAAACTATGACTCTGGGAAGAAAGCATAAGGCTTTTACCTTCTCAATGTAACTTTGGAAAGGGAACAGATTTCTCTCTGTAAAATGAGTTTTGAGTCCTCCAAATGAAACTGTGGGCCCTAAAAAAGTCTATGGGTAATAAAAGAGAGAACGGGAGACTACGAATGAGGATTTTTGCCCCAAAACAGTGGCTTTACAAGAAAAGAATTTGTGAGATGCTACAAATGATCCTTTGGACTCTGCAAAGGAGGTAGTCTCTGGCCTCAAGAAATGAACCTTTGTGCTGATTGGAGGGCTTTGGACACTCCAGCAGAATTTTTGAGCTGTAAAAGAGAGCTTTGAACTCTTAAAAATGAGGGTTGGGTCCTCAAAATGAAACTTTGGGTCCTAAAAATGGGTCTTTGGAAATGAAAAGGAGGGTTTGAACTCTGAAGTTATGTTTAGTGCCTTTAGGGATGCTTCAATACCACAAACCTATGATTTGTACCTAAATGCCTCCTTAGAGGCTTAAAGAAGGCTTTGAGCCTGCCAAATTGAAGACTGAATCCTAAAAAGGAGGCTTTGGCCCCTGACAGGGATGCTTTGGAAGTTACAAAGATGGTTTGGGCCTGAAAATGAGACTTTGGTCTTTACAAATGAGACTTTGGACCTTCCAAATCAGACTTGAGGCCTACAAAATTATGCTCTTAGCCCTTTGGATTTGTCTTAACACCGTAAGAGCAGCACTTGGAGTATATAAATGAGGGTTCAGACACAAGCCAGGAAGTTTTGGACCCTAAAAATGACACTGTGGTTCTGGATTCCAGCTTGTTTGGGGTTTGAGGTACTGGCTGTGGGTTTGGGGTCCTGTGCTTGTCTTCAACAGGGAGGCCTGGCCATGGGCTCTGGATCCCAGCCATGGGCTTGAGGTCCTGGCCATGTGGGTGACCCACATTGCAGCAGTTTGTGAAGAACTGCTGTCCATGAGATGAACTCACCCTGGAGAAGTTAATGGACAAGTGTCTCTGGGGGAGACCCCATGGTGCAGCAGGGGAACGACTCCTCTATTTGAGCAGCAGAAGAAACAACACATGATGAACTGACCAGAATCCTCCATTCCCTGTCTCCCTCCACCCAGTGGGGGAGGACGTAGAGCTGGGAAGGAGGGAGGGATGGGCAGAAGGTGCTTTTAAAGCTTTATTTTACTTCTCACAATCCTGCTCTCATTTTGATAGGAATAAACTTGATTAGTATCTCTAATTTTGAACCTGTTTTTTCCATGATGGCATTTGCTGAGTGATCAGTTCCAGTCCTTATCTCAACCCATGAAGACTTCATTCTATTTTCTGTCTCCTGTCCATCTCTGTAAGGGAGTGAAAGAGCAGCTTTGGCGGGCGCTTGGCATCCAGCCAGGGTCAACTGACAATATATCCTTTCTTTCATTCTTTCTTTCTCTCCAGAGGTCACCATGAAGAGGTTGAGTGGGGCTTTGATGGAAGGAGTGAAGGTGGCAGGGGGCAGCAGGGACAGGAGCCACAGGGATGGGGCACAGGCATCAGAGGGGTCCAGGCAGCTGGCAGGGGGCAAGGCCTGTCCCCCTGGCCCAGCAGCAGCCCCGTGCCCTGCCCAAGGTGCTCCCACCAGGGGCTGGGCCGAGAGGCAAGGGGAGACCCCAGTCCCGGGGGGGGAGTTTCTGCCCCAACCCCCGTCCAGCCCAGCCTCCCCTGAGTGCACAGTGACCACTGGCACGGCTGCACTGGACAGTGTGACCTGCTGGGGACACTGAGAGCTGCCCCCACTGTGACACTGCCCTTGGGATTTCACAGGCACCAAATAAATCACAGCCAGCCTAGCTCCATGTGATGTCACAGGCACCAGAGCACATCACAGACCCGCTCCTTGTGATGTCACAGGCCCTACAAGTGTCCCGAGTGTCAGAAGGAGTTCAAACAGAGCTCAGCCTTGACAAAACACCAACAGAGGCACCACTAAGGGAAGCTCTGCAAGTGCCCCGAGTGCAGGAAGAGCTTTTGCACTGCTCCAGCTCCATTCCCCATGGGAGGATTCATGTTGGATGATCTCCAGTGATCCCTGTTGGGCAGAGCCCCAGTGATTCATCTTGCTGGTGATCTGTGTTGGGAAGACACCTGGCTGGGGGGTTCCACATCCTCCTGGCTCCTCATGACCTGGAATTTCTTTTAACTTCCCTTTCTCCTTTCAAAACACCCAAACCGGGGTAAAAATAAAGACGTTGAACTAAGGCATGGATGGGGATATGGGGGCATCTTCCAGTGGTTGTGGGGGACCCTGGGTTCGAGGGAGTTGAGGGTTCTTGGGAGGGACTTGGGAGTTGCTCAGGGCTTTGGGGACCCCAGGCCAAGCGGCTCCGGGTGCGCTGGGAGAGCCTGGCAGAGGTTCTGGAGCAGCTGAAGGGTCCTTACCCCCTGTCCTGGAACTGTCCCCATGTCCGCTCGTCCCAGTTCCCGGTGTCACCTGTCCAGGATCCCCCTCTCCCCACTCTCTCTCCCCTTGCCCTCCACCCGTTCCCGTATCACCCCACTCCCGGTCCTATCCTGCTCCCACCTCAATCCGGATCCCATTCCCGATCTCATTCCCTGACCCGTATTCTTTATCTGGCTGCCGTTCCCATATTCGCAGTCCCATACTCCCTGCCTTATTCCCGTTCCTGCTCCCATATTTCCATTTCTATATTTCCTGTCCCGTTCCCATATTCCCATTCCCGGTCCCTCTCCCCTGTTCCTGGTTCCTGTGCCCATTCCTGGTCCCTGTCCCCTCTCACTGGACACCACCGCCACCGTTCCGGTCCCGCTTCTGCCCTCACGTGAGCGGGTCCCGCCCACCAATCACAGCACGCGAGCGCTCCTCTATTTGCATAACCACGCCCCTGGGTTTGGCCCCGCCCAGTGCTGGCTGCAGCCGGGGCCGGGCGCTGTTTCCTCCCAGTTCCCTCCCAGTAAGAGCGGTACTAGGGGAGGAAAGCGCTCCCAATTCCTTCCTGACGCTCCCAGGATCCCTCCCAGTGCCGCGCGGGGCGGGGCCTGTTCGGCACCACCCCCAGGGCAGAGAGCGTCTGCTTTTGGGCGTCGGCACCTGCCCGGGCGGGGCTAGGAGCGGAGGAGGAGCGGGAGGAAGAGGAGGAGCGGGAAGAAGAGCAGCGGCAGAGCCACGTGGTTTCCCCAGCCGCCCGCTCCCCTGGGTCCGGCGGCATCCAGCCCCCCCAGAACCCGCAGGTGAGCGGGGAAGGTGAGCTCGCTCCAAATCCATCGGAGGGTCTCCAGGAGGGTTTTTTTGCGGGCGGAGAATGTTTGGATCTTGCAGGACTCCAAAGCCGAGTCGGAAATCGCCCGGTACCGACGGGGAGGGGGCGATATCGGATCTAGGGATCTCCGGGAGAGCCGGGGGTGGAACGCGGCAGCCCCCGAGTGAGGAGAGCCCGGAGGGGCGATCCCGGAGCTGGGGGACCGCCGGCAGCCCGGAGGAGTGGGGGAGGCTGGAGATGACTGCGGTCCGGGCCCCCCGAGGCTGAAAGGGGCAGTGACTTCTCAAGCTGGACCTGGACAGCGGGACGATCAAACCCAACGTACCCTTGTTTTTCCACCCTAACCAGGATTTCCCTTTCCCAATCCTTGGCCGGATGGAGGAGGAGGAGGAGGAGGAGGCCTCGAGGAAGATGGCCCGGGAGCCCCAGGCAGGTGAGGAGGAAGTCACTGCCCCTATCCCCCTCTGTCCTGCTCCACCTGCAGCCCAGTATCACCCTTGCAGGACAACCCTGCTGCTGATGCCGTCCTGCCAGAGACACATTGGGGGGGATCTCCTTCCCCTTCCCTCTGGCATGGAGGCAAATCCCATCCTCTCCTTGTCCTTCCTCCCCCAGACAAGGAGCTGAGGATGGAGACGAGGGAGGACAAATCCCCGCAGCAGAACCTCGTGGAAGAGGCTGTTTGCAGCGACTCCACGGCGCAGAAATCCAACGGGGAGGAAAAGCCCCGAAGATCCCGCATGAGGGGGGGCTGCAAACGGAGATCCGAGGAGGAAAGACCCAGCCCAGGCCGGGGAGGTGGCCGGAGCTTGGAGCTGGGGGTCTATGAGCAGCTTCAGGATGGGGACAAGCCCCACAAGTGCTCGAAATGTGGGAAGAGCTTCAGCCAGAGCTCCAGTCTGATCCGCCACTGGAGAATCCACACAGGGGAACAGCCCTACAAGTGTGGGGAGTGTGGGAAGAGGTTTCAGACCAACTCCACTCTCCTCAGGCATCAGCGGATCCATACAGAGGAGAAGCCCTTCTGCTGCCCTGAGTGTGGGAAAGGCTTCAAGCACAACTCGACCCTCGTCACCCACCGGCGCACCCACACCAGGGAGAGGCCCTATGAGTGTCCTGAGTGTGGGAAGAGCTTCAGCCAGAGCTCCACCCTGACAGCCCACCAGAGGAGCCACACAGGGGAACGGCCCTATGAGTGTGGGGAGTGTGGGATGAGCTTTAGGACGAGCTCTGAACTGACTGTCCACCAGAGGATTCACACAGGGGAAAGGCCCTATGAGTGTGGGAAGTGTGGGAAGAGCTTCAGCCGAAGCTGCCACCTGATCCGCCATATGGGAATCCACACAGGGCAATGGCCCTACGAGTGTGGGGAGTGTGGGAAGAGCTTCAGGACAAGCTCCGAACTGATTGTCCACCATAGGAGCCACACTGGGGAGAGGCCCTATGAGTGTGATAAATGCAGGAAGAAGTTTAACACCAGCTCCCATCTCCTACTGCACCAGCGGATTCACACAGAGGAGAGGCCTTTCCGCTGCCTCGACTGCAGCAAGGGCTTCAGGCAAAAGTCTGACCTTGTCAAGCACCGGCGCGTCCACACTGGGGAGAGGCCTTACAAGTGTCCTGAGTGTGGGAAGTGCTTTTCACAGAGCTCAGCCTTGACCCAACACCAACGGAGGCACCTCAAAGGAAGCCCTGCACGTGCTCTGAGTGCAGGAAGAGCTTTGGGCACTGCTCCAGCTCCATCCCCCATGGGAGGATCCGTGTTGGATGATCCCCAGTGACCCCTGGTGGGCAGAGCCCTGGTGATCCATGGTGGCAGTGATCTATGTTGCCCTGGCTGGGTGCCTCCACATCCTCCTGGCTCCCCATGGGCACCTGGACACATCCACAAACCAATGTCAGAAATCCATTTTGGGGAGCTTGATTTGTCAACTTCTGACCCCAGAAAAATCTCACTTTTTGCTTCTTCTGGTGGCATCAAGTAACACTGGATGGCCTTGGAGGTTATCTCCAACATAAATCCATTGTTTTAATTTTCTCTGGCCCAGCATCTTCCACAGCTAAATGGGGATGGACTGGGGAAAACCCCCTGATTTCGGAGATGGTGAGGTGGAAACCCCTCCAAAAAAGGTTCTTTCCGCTCACCCAAGCATGTGGATGCTCTTCTGCCAGGGACATGTAAATAATTTTATTTTAGCCTTGAAACAAAAGGTTTCTGTTCCTCCCTTTGAAACCTGTGAAACTGGGGTAAAAATAAAGATGTTGAACTAAAGCATGGATGGGGACATGTGGGGGATGATGACATGGGTGGGGCCATGGGGGGACATGGCCATGGATGTGGACCTGGGGACAAATGGGGAACAGGGCTGGGGACATAGGGGTACACAGATATCCAAAGGGACATGAACTGGGACATCAGTGCCACCACCTGTGCCACCACCTGTGCCACCACAGTGCCACCAGCACCTTCGTCTTGGCCATGATTAAGCGCTGCCTGATGCAGTTCATGCCACCAACTCCTCACTATGTGGTGTCCCAGCTGAATGTCACCACCCACCTGGGTGGGATGAGGAACTTGCTCAGATGGTGACAAGTCACCTGGAAGTAAATGACAGCCACCACAGTGTGCCTGGGGCACCATGCCCAGGGGACCCCAACTGCCCCTGGGGACAGGCTGAGGATATGGCAAGGGTCAATGTCACCCATGGGGTCACGTGGCCTCGCACTGGATGTCACTGGAGATGTCCTGGTGGCAGCATCACCAGAAGTGTGGTGACATTGTCTCCTGATGTGTGTCCTGGTGACATTGTCTCCCCTCTGTATGTCCCCATCTGTTGCTGTGGCTCCCTGTCACCCCTCTGTGTGTCCCTGTGCTTATGTGTCCCTGTCCCCTCTGTGAGTCCTTGTCCCCATCTCCCCCATGTGTCCCTGTCCCCCCCAATATGTCCCTGTCCCCCACCCCTGGTGGGGTACATGGCCCCAGGGCCAAAGTCCCCAAGACAAAGTCCTTGAGGTCTCGGGTCCATGTCCTGGAGGTTGTTCCCATGTGCCTCGTGGTGTCACCTTGTCTCTAAGGATGTACCCATGGCTGCTCCTGGTGCTGAGCGTCTGCACCCACCCTGGCACAGGTAGGGACACTCCACAACACTCTGGGACTCCTTGTGACATGCCACCAAATCCCTTGTCCTTTGATTTTGGGTCCTTCCCCTTGCCTATTTTTGTTCCTTTCCCCCTTATTTTGAATCCTTTTGAATCTCCATTATTTTGGGTCAGTTCCCCCCTGTTTTGGGTCCTTTCTCCCCTATTGTGGATCTTTTCCCTCTTTTCCATCCTTTCCCCCAATTTTAGGCGCCCTCCCCTTGACTTTGGCACATTTTCTGGTGCATTTGCCCCCTCCAACCCCCTCCCCTCCCAATACTGTCCTCACCACCCACCCCTTGTCCCCCCAGCTGTGTCCCCAGCTGTCT